>JADRCH010000162.1:4996688-5019841 GCA_019843965.1 Rhynchomys soricoides
CTTCTCCTTCTCCTTCTCCTTCTCCTTCTCCTTCTCCTTCTCCTTCTGAGATTGGAGGGATGGATTTGGAAGGAAGGAGGGAGAGATAGAGGTCCACATTTAGCCTCCCTGTTTCCCTGGCTGGCGTTGAGGGTATCTCTTAATATTGAGCAGTTTGCATTCTTTTTACTTAGTTTCTTATTTTCCTTCTTTGTAAATATGAAAATCATACTTCATTTATTCTTGAATTACATATTTAAATAGACACTTGGTTTCATTTTTCCACTTGTATTGAGAAATTACTATATGTATGCTCAATGAGCCTTGAATGTTCTCATTCTTATTTAAATAATTTTATTCCTTTTACTAAAAGTGATTTTATTTTTAAATATTCTTAATGAGTTCAGTTTTCTTTCATGGTAGTTCCTTCAATAGACTTTGGGCTTTAAAAAGTAAAATATGTGTTTGTTTCACATGCTTCCTAGTGAATCTTTGTATTTATACCTTTGCCAATGTTAGATAATTTTATATAAGAGACTTGATAAACCTATACATCCATGGGCTCTGTAAATTACATTACCTTCTTTCCAGTTAGTATGTAGTCATTATTGATCATTTTAGAACTCTGATTGTTTTTTAAGTTGTTATAAATTATCTATAAACATTATATCTTGGTAAAATAATTGAATATCTACAGATACTAATTTTAAGAGGGCACAAGCCTGGTATGAAGAAATTAAGAATGAACTACTGTGCATTACTATTTATAAATTAATATTTTATATCTCGCTACTTGATTGTTCTAGTTAATTAAATTTGTAATTTCTCTAAGGGTTTACATTGTTTGAAATCTATTTTGTAGTACTCATATCTGTTACAGCTAATGTTCCTTTTTGTTAACTGATAAATTAGCTCAAGAGTAAGAGATAAAGTATTATATATTTATATACAGGTATGCATATGGCTATGTGTTTATATATACATTATGTATGTATTTCTCTGTAAAAAGAAATATTACTAAAATTTTATGAAGAAATCATGAAGATAATGACCTAAACACCTTCATGCTCATAATTACATACTTTATGCATGGATATTAGGCTATAAGAGCTTCTATCCATTTCTCATCATGTATCACTTCACCCACGATTACAATTTTTAAAAAGATAGAAAGTATAATTTGAATATTTTAAATATACATCTGTCTTCTGTCTTGGATAAGATACAACATACTTTGTAACTCATCCATCCTTTGCCTGATTAAACAACACAACTGAAAAGCACAATTATAAATAATTTATAAAAAGGAATTCTTATTTGCAGAAGAAAGAAGTCTTTATTTCCTTACATATTCACTAAAATTCAAATACAATTGAATATCACAAAATTTAATTACCTTCCTTTTTTATGACTATATCTTTTCAATAAAATTCATTTGATCTTCAATGTATAACTATAAATGCTGAGATTCTCAGTATTAACTTTACACTGTACTTGTCTTGGAGCTTAATTATTTTTTTCTGATACATATACTCCTAAAATTGGATGTTGGGATATTTTAAGAGAACTTTTTAAACACTGAAATCTTTGTTAATTATAATATACTTGTAAGAATGGGACTAACCAGCCTTGTAGAGGTAAATGCTTTGACTCATGGCTTACATTGCATGACCTTTAATCCCAGGCACATGTCTTAATACTCTTCGGACATTAGAGAAGATATTTAATTTTATTAGAAAATTTGACCTCTTGAAAAATGGTAGCATATGCAAAGTACTGAGTGGTATACATGAGAAATGAACATTTAATTACTGTTAATTATTATTAATGGTGTTCAATTTATGTTCATTCTTTTGAAATACCTGTACTTTTTTGTATTCTTGACCTTTTGAATATTTCTGATAAACTATATGAACTAATGTGAATTATTGACACATGGGTATATATTTGTAGCATGTATGTGAGTAGAGATTGCTGTTAAGTATATAATTTACAAATGTATATTTTTCAATTAAGGCCATCTTTTATAGAATGGATAATAATAATCTATAGCCCAAAGTGTCCAGTTAGTTTTATCTTATGTCAATATCAAGCAAGGCTACAAAAGGAGAAATGTGATTTTATGTGCAAATGTTTAAGAGAAAAAATTATGTGTAGGTTCTCATGTGTAGGCATGATTGAGGGAAGCTATGAGTCTCATTCCACAACATAAATAGCAGGCTTAGAAACATCAGGGGTAGAATAATTTCCTAGCTACATTTAGACAACAATCAATAGTCAACAATTCTATAGTCATCTGCTTCCTCTAATTTAGCAGGTAGAAAGACTTTTCTGAAGTTGTGTTCCTGAAACTGGTCAATATCAGCTTTTATCATGTACCAGAAAAGAATACTAATTGGTCTTCTCAATGAGATCAATGATTTGTAGTAGGTATTAATGGGATTGATTTTTTCATTGTGTTTTTCATGACACTACCTTTAACAATGCTTTCTGGGTACATCTTTGACATGACTCTTGAGATATCAAGGCTCTTTATTTATGTACATTAATCACTTCAGCATGGAACTTTTGAAGATAATAGTGTTAGATAATTATTGTTAGTCATAATTTATTCCACTCTATTAATTCATTTTACTGACTTTATAACAAAGCACCACAGATAATACTATATGATTAGGAAAAGTTTATACAATAATTTTTGTGCCTGAAAAATCACTCTTAAAGTCCAGTGTCTGCAGAGGTCTATATTGTCACGTCATCAGACACTAGAAGACAATAGCACAAGAATGCAAAATAGGCCCAAACTCACTCTAATACCCTACCATGAAATAGTCATGTCTTGATACTATTATAGTGCCACAGTTTTACAGTGTGGGAGATTTAAACTATAACATCCTCTCTACTTCCCATGCTTGATTAATATACTAAAAATGCTGTTTTCCAACAATAATACATTTACAATTTTACCAAAAGCACACTATTTATTTTAAACCCAGGATCTTTTTTAGGACATAGCCAGTTGGTGAGCAAAGATGTGAATATTTATAACTGACACGAAATATGAACTCTATGCAATCCTTTCATGTGGATAGACATATTTGGCAAACAACTTCATCTCTAAGAACATACAACACATAATCATTGAAATGAGAAGATTTTTGAGTCAGTAAAGATTAGCAAATACTGCATGCTAAGTATTGATTAATCATACTTAATACTATTGGCTCCTTGCTTCTGTGGAATAACTACATATTGAGTTTATGATTCTCCCTATGTAGTACAAGAGCAAATATTCTGCAATACAACTTCTTTAATACTGTCTGTTTTATGAAGATCTGTAAACAGCATGAAACATAACTTTATTAATAGAACTCAACTTATTAAAACTTCAGGTAGTACAATCACCAAGAATCAAGTCATAACAAAGTCCAAAATAGATTTTATATACTACTTAATATGATGTTAAAATAAATATTTATTGGCTGTACTAGTGACTTTCTGTTGTAGAAACACCATGTTGAAACGCAAATAAAAGAAAATAATTTTTAAAGAGGAACTTTGAGAGCACATCTTTAGCAGTAAGCATAATGCTGAGAGCAAACTGATATTGGGGCCAGGTTTTAAAGGAATTAAATCCATATCTCCCCATGCACAGGGATTTTTGCAAAAGAGTACAGAAAGTTTGTAAGAGCCAGAAGTAGTAGGTGACTAGAAGGAAACAGTGTCTCTCAATACAACAGGACAGTTGTACATATAAAATCATATATGTAGATGTATATTTTTTTCAAAAAGTTCAGTTTGTGATGATTCGATACTAAGGAAGACTTCAATCAAACTGTGGGTCTCTTACCTTCTAGTTTTGTTTTCCTCATTTTATTAGAATCTATTGCTTTCCCAGCATGTAATGAATGGAAAGCATCATCCCATTAAATAAAATATTTGTGACTATTTGATGTCTAAATAAAAAGGAGATGCCTCTCTTTAAAGGACAAATTTGTTTAGAAATGTTTAAATTTCAAGTTTCTATTATATATACAAATCTTATGATGTAAACACAGAAACATTCTTTTTCTTAATTATTCTATTTGTTTATATCTCAAATGATAGCCCATTTGCTGATTACCCATCCACCAACAACTCATTCCACATCTGCTCTCCCCGCCTCACCTTTACCTGTATGTTGTTCTTCCAATGGGGATGCAATCCTTCTCTGATTCTCCAGTCCTTCCACCAGCTCCTCCATCAGGTTCCCTGAGCCTAGTCTGATGGTTGACTCCAAGCATCCACATTGGTCAGTTGCTGTCTGGACCTTCTAACAAACCTCTATGCTAGGTTCCTGTCAGCAACCACCTCTTGACCACAGCAACAGTGTCGGGTTTAGTGACTGCAGACAGGATGGATTCGCAGGTGGGGAAATCTTCAGATGGCCCTTCCTTCAGTCTCTGTTCCATTTTAGTCCCCGTTCTTCCTTTGGACAGGCACATTTCTAGGTTAAAAATTTTGAGATGGGTGGGTTGGCCCCATCCCTCAAATGGGGGCATCCTATCTATGGAGGTGGTCTTCGCTCTCCCCCTTCTCTGTGGATTCAGCTAACATAATCCTCATTGAGTCCTGGGAGCCTCAGTTTCTCAGGTGTCTGGGACCCTCCAGTGGCTATCCCCAGTTCCTCACTCCCCCCTGCTACATATTTTTGTTCAGTTTCCTGACCCTCTGTATCTCTTATATTTCTCCTCTAGTTCCTGAAACTGCCTTCTTCTTTCCTACCCCTCCTTTCTCCAGGTCCTCCTTTGCCTCAACCTCCCACAATCATCCTGTTCCCTCCTCAATGCAGGACTGAAGCATGCATACCCTGGTCTTCTTTCCTTCTAAGTCACATATGGTCTGTGGGTTGTATCATGGGTACTGTGAGCTTTTGGACTAATATCCACTTGTTAGTAAGGATATATCATGTGTGCTCTTTTATGTCTGGTTTACCTCACTCAGGATGATATTTTCTAGTTCCACCCATTTGCCTATGAATTACATGAGGTCATTGTTTTTAATTGCTCAGTAGAACTGCATTGTGTAAATGTAGCACATTTTGTGTATCTATTCTTCTGTTGAGGGACAATATCTGAGTTGTTTCCAGCCTTTGGCTATTATAAATAAGGCTGCTATGAACATAGTGAAGCATGTGTCCTTGTTATATGTTGGAGCATTTTTTCAGTATATGCCCAGGAGTGGCATGGCTGGGTCTTTAGGTAGAACTATTACCAATATTCTCAAGAACTGCCATACTGATTCTCAATGTGGTTTTACCAGATTGCATTCCCACCAGCAATGGAGGAGTGTTCCTCTTTCTCCACATCCTAGCCAACATCTGCTGTCACCTGTGTTTTTGATCTTAGCCTTTCTGAATGGTGTGAGGTGGAATCTCAGGGTTGTTTTGATTTGCATTTCCCTGATGACTAAGGATGTTGAACATTTCTTTAAGTGCTTCTCAGCCATTCTAGATTCGTAGGTTGAGAATTCTCTAGTTAGCTCTGTACCCCACTGTTTAACAGGGTTATTTGTTTCTCTGGAGTCTAACTTCTTGAGTCCTTTGTATATTTTTGATATTAGCCCTCTTTCAGATGAAGGTTTGGAAAGATCTTTTCCCATTCTCTGAGTTGCTATTCTCCTAATGATAGAGTCCTTTGCCTTACAGAAACTTTTCAATTTTAGGAGGTCCCATTTATGGATTGTTGATCTTAAAGCATAAGCCATTGGTTTTCTGTTCAGGAGGTTTTCCCCTGTGCCAGAAGTATTTGAGTCTCTTCCCCACTTTCTCTTCTATTAGAATCAGTGTATCTCATTTTATGTGGAGGTCCTTGATCAACTTGGGCTTGAGCTTTGTACAAAGGCATAAGAATGGATCAATTTGTGTTCTCCTAGTGGAGACAGCCAGTTGAACCAGAACCATTTGTTGAAAAATGCTGTCTTTTTCCACTGGATAGATTTAGCTTCTTTCTGAAAGATCAAATGATCATAAGTGTGTGGGTTCATTTCTGGGTCTTCAATTTTATTCCATTGTTCTACTTGTCTGTCTCTGTACCAATACCATACAATTTTTAAAAAAATCATTATTGCTCTATAGTATTTCTTGAGCTCAGGGATGGTGATTACCCCAGAAACTCTTTTGTTTATGAGAATAGTTTTCACTGTCCTGGGTTTTTTGTTATTCCAATGAATTTGAGAATTGCTCTGTCTAAGTTTATGAAACACTGAGTTGGAATTTTGATGGGGATTGCATTGAATCTGAAGATTGCTTTTGGCAAGATGACCATTTTTTACTATATTATTCTTGTCAATCCATGAGCATGGGACATCATTCCATCTTCTGAGGCCTTGTTCAATTTCTTTCTTCAGGGATTTGAAGTTCTTGTCCTACAGATCTTTAACTTGCTGAGTTAGAGTCACAGCAAGATATTTTATATTATTTGTGATTATTGTGAAGGGTGTTGTTTCCCTAATTTCTCTCTCAGAACTTTTATCCTTTGAGTAGAGGATGGCTTCTGGTTTGTTAGAGTTAATTTTATATCCAGCCATTTTGCTGAAGTTGTTTCTCAGCTGTAGGAACTCTCTGGTAGAATTTTGGGGGTTGTTAATGTATACTATCATATCATCTGCAAATAGTGATATCTTGAATTCCTCCCTCCCAATTTGTATCCCTTTGATCTCCTTTTGTTGTCTAATTGCTCTGGCTAGAACTTTGAGTACTATATTGAATACGTATGGAGAGATTAGGCAGCCTTGTCCCTGATTTTAATGGGATTGCTTTGAGTTTCTCTCCATTTTCTTTGATGTTGGCTATTGGTTTGTGGTATATTGTTTTCATTATATTTATGTATGAACCTTGAATTCTTGACCTCTCCAATATTTTTTAAACATGAATGGCTGTTGTATTTTTTTCAAAGGCTTTTCAGCATCTAATTAGATGATCATGTGTTTGTTTTTTTTTCCCTTTGAGTTTGTTTATATAGTAGATTACATTGATGACTTCTGTACATTGATCCATCCCTGCATCCCTGAGATGAAGCCTACTTAATCATGGTGGATGATCATTTTGATGTGTTTATGGATTCAGTTTGCATGAATTTCGTTATTTTTGTATCGATATTCATAAAGGACATTGGTCTATAGTTTTAAACTCTTTGTTTTTTGAGTCTTTTTGTGGTTTAGGTATCAGTGTAAGTGTGGCTTCATAGAAAGAATTGCATACTCTTCCTTTGTTTCTATTTTATGGAATAGTTTGAGAAGTATTGGTATTAGATCTTCTTTGAAGCTCAGATAGAATTCTGCATTAAAACCATCTGGACCAGTGATTTTTTTGTTTTGTTTTGTTTTGTTTTGTTTTTTTGAGGGGATTTCTAATGACTGCTTCTATTTCCTTGGGGATGATGGGGCTGGTTAGATGGTTTATTTGATCCTGATTTAATTTTGAGAATAGGTATCTGTCATCCAGGTTTTAGTTTTGTTGAGTATAGACTTTTGTATTAGTATTTGGTTATATTTTGAATTTACTCAGTTTCTGTTGTTATGTCTCCCTTTTCATTACTTATTTTGTTAATTTGGATACTGTCTCTTTGCCCTCTGGTTAGTCTGGCTAAGGGTTTAGTTATTTTGTTGATTTTTCTCAAAGAACCAGCTCTTAGTTTTGTTGGTTCTTTGTATAATTCTCTTTGTTTCTACTTGGTTGATTTCAGCTCTGAGTTTGAGTATTTCCTGCTGTCTACTCCTCTTGGGTGTGTTGCTTCTTTTTGTTCAGGAGCTTTTAGATGAGCTGTTAAGCTACTAGTATATGATCTCTCCAATATCTTTATGGAGGCACTCAGAGCTATGAGTTTTCCTCTTAACTCTGCCTTCATTGTGTCCCATAAGTTTGGTATGATGTGCCTTCATTTTCATTGAATGCTAAAAAGTCTTTTACTTCTTTCTTTATTTCTTCCCTGACCAAATTATCATGGAGCAGATAGTTGTTCAGCTTCCATGTGTATGTGGGATTTCTCTTGGTTTTGTTGCTATTGAAGACCAGCCTTAGTCTCTTAGTCCATGTTGGTCGGACAGAATACATGGAATTAATTCAATGTACTTCTATCTGTTGAGGTTCGTTTTGTGTCCAAGTATATGATCAGTTTTTGAGAAGGTACCATGAGGTGCTGAGAAGAAGGTGTATTCTTTTGTTTTGGTGTGAAATGTTCTGTAGAGATCTGTTAAATTCTTTTGGTTCATAACTTCTTTTAGTTTCACTGTGTCTCTGTTTAGTTTCTGTTTCCATGATCTGTCCATTGGTGAGAGTGGGGTGTTGAAATCTCCTACTACTATTGTGTGAGATTCAACATGTGCTTGAGCTTCAGCAACGTTTCTTTTACAAGTGTGGGTGCTCTTGCATTTGGGGCATAGATGTTCACAATTGAGAATTCATCTTGGTGGATTTTTCCTCTGAAGAGTATGTAGTGTTCTTTGCCATCTTTTTTGATATCATTTGGTTGAAAGTCTATTTGTTAGATATTAGAATGGTGACTCCAGGTATTTCTTGGGTCCACTTGCTTGGAATTTTTTCCCAGCCTTTTACTTTGAGGTAATGTCTGTCTTTATCCTGAGGTGTGTTTCCTTTATGAAATAAAGTGCTAGATCCTGTTTATGTATCCAGTCTGTGCCTATGCCTTTTTATTGGGCAATTAAGTCCATTGATGTTGAGAGATTTAGGGAAGAATGATTTTTGGTTCCTGTTATTTTTGTTTTTAGAGGTGGAATTATATTTGTGTTTCTCTTCTTTCAGGTTTGTTGTGAAAGATTAATTTCTTGCTTCCTTTTGGATGTAGTTTCCCTCCTTGTGTTGGACTTCTCCTTCTATTACCCTCTGTAGGGATAGATTAGTGGAAAAATATTGTTTAAATTTTGTTTTGTCTTGAAAATACCTTGGTTTCTCCATCTATGGTAATTTTGAGATTTCCTGGGTATAGTAGCCTGGGATGGCATTTTTGTTCTCTTAGGGTCTGTATGACAGCTGCATAGAATCTTCTAGCTTTTAAAGTATCTATTGAGAAGTTTGGTATAATTCTGATAGGTCTGCCTTACATGCAACTTGATCTTTTTCCCTTACTGCTTTCAATATTTTTTCTTTGTTTTGTGCATTTGGTGTTTTAATTATTATGTAATGAAATTTATTTTCTGGTTCCCATCTGTTTGGTGTTCCATAGGTTTCTTGCATCTTTATGGCCATTTCCTTCTTTAGGTTAGGGAAGTTTTCTTCTATAATTTTGTTTAAGATGTTTGTTGGCCCTTTTAGTTGGAAATCTTCTCTTTCTTCTGTACCTATTACTCTCAGGTATAGTCTTTTTATTGTGTCCTGGACTTCCTGAATGTTTTGAGATAGGAGCTTTTTGCTTTTTATATTTTCCTTGACTGTTGTGTTGATGTTTTCTTTTACTGCTGAGATTCTCTTTTCTCTCTCTTGTATTCTGTTGGTGATGCTTGCATCTGTGACTTCTGCTTTCTTTCTTAGGTTTTCTATCTCTAGAGCTGTATCCTTTTGTGTTTCTTTAATGGTTCTATATCCATTTTTAGATCCTGGATAGTTTTGTTCAATTCATTCACCTATTTGATTGTGTTCTCCTATATTTCTTTAATTTTTGTTTTTCCTCTTTAAGGGCTTCTACTCATTGACTTATATTTTCCTGTATTTCTTTAAGGGAGCTTTTTATGTCCTTCTTAGAATCCTCTATCATCTTCATGAAATGAGATTTTTAGATCTGAAACTTGCCTTATAGGTATATTGGGCTATCCAGGACATTCTGTGGTGGGAAAACTTGGTTCTGATGTTGCTAGTTTAAATTTGTTTCTGTTGCTTATGTTCTCATGCTTACCTCTCTCCATCTGGTTATCTTTGGTATTATCTGGCCTCCTTGTCTCTGACTGGAGCCCATCCTATCCTGAGCCTGTGGTCCTGTGATTCTGAATGTGTCAGAATACCAGTGGAGTTGTGCTGCAACTGGGGTTTTGGCTGTGTGGATTTGGATCCAGAGCCGAGACTCTGCTCCCAGCACAGTTAGAAACTGGAAGGCACATGGGTCTCTGGTTGGTTGGTGTATCTGTGTCCCAGGCTCACAGGTGTCCCAGTACATTGGGTATTGGGGCAGTGTTTGCAATCTCACCTGTGATCCTGGATGTGTCAGAATACCTGTGATTTTGGATGTTTCAGAATATCTGGGGAGTGGAGGTGCAACTGGGATGTGGGCTGTGTGGGTTCCGGTCCAGAGCCAAGACTCTGCACCAGGCACAGGTAGAAATAGGAATGCCCACAGGTTTTTGGCTTTGTGGGGAATCTCAACACAAACATTCTAATGAAAACTTGTGTACAGAGTGATGATAGTCAGAGATATTTTCTTTTTCTTTTCTCTTTTGTAATTTTAAAGATATACTTTATTTTTCTTAAGATTTTCTTAGCAAATAGGTTTAATACTGTAATTAACTTTACATAGAACATCAATAGCTAAGGACACCATTTTTTTTTCAGTCATAGGACATAATATAAAGTTAGATGTGAGAAAATTTTGAAGATACAAACTGTTGTTTCTTCTACTGTAGGCTTAGATTTAGCTTTTTTAAAAAATTAATTATTTTGTTTCTTTACATTCCAAATGTTACCCCCTTCCTGGTTCCCCCTCCCAGAGTTGTTTACCCCACCCACCCTCCTCTTTGCCTCTAAGAAGATGGAGGTTATCCTCCCAAAACACCATCCCCTTTCCATGGGGCATTAAGTCTCTGTAGGATTAGGCACATCCTCTTCCACTGAGGCCAGATAATGACTTTCTTTGATATATATGTGCCAGTGGCCTCACACCAGCCTGCATATGCTCTTTGGTTTTTGGCTTAGTCTCTTGAAGCTCCAACTGGTCTGGGTTAGTTGACAATGTTGATCTTCCAATTTGGTTACAACCCCCTTCAGCTCCTTCACTCCCCTAACTCTTCCATAGGGATCCCTAACCTCACTCCAGTGGTTAGCTGTAAGTATCTGCATCTGTCTCAGTCAGCTGAAGGTAGAGCCTCTCAGAGGTTCTCAGAGGAAAGCTATGCTCTGCTGCTGTCTGAACCACATACCATCAGTAATAGTGTCAGGGTTTGGTGCCTGCCCATGGAATGGATCCCAAGATGGGGCAGTCACTGTACAGCACTTTTCTTAGTCTCTGCTCCATTTTTGTCCCTGCATTTTTTTAAAATATAAACAATTCTTGGTCAAAAATTTTGAATGTGCATTGTTGACTCCATCCCTTCATTGGGGTTCCTGTCTATCTACTAGAGGAAGTCTCCTAAGGTTCCATCTCCCTACTGTTGAGGACTTCAGATAAAGTTGTTCCTGTTGAGTTCTGGGAGCCTCTCAGAACCCAGGTCAAGGTGGTTTTAGTGCAGAATTCAACCAGACTTTCAAAGAAGTGCTAATACCGATACTCCTCGAACTATTCCACACAATAGAAACAAAAGGAACATTACCTAATTAATTCTATGAAGCCACAGTTGTTTTTATACCTAAACTACAGATAGACGCAACAATGAATACTGATGCAAAAATACTCAATAAAATTTTTGTAAACCGAATCCAAGAACACATCAAAACCACCATTCACCTGGATTAAGTAGGCTTTATCTTAGGGATGCAGGGATGGTTCTATGTATGAAAATCTACCAACATAGCAAACTATATTAACAAAGAAAAATGGTCACATGGTCATCTCGTTAGATGCTGATAAAACTTTTGGCAAAAAACAGACTTCATGTTAAATATCTTGGAGAGATCAAGAATTCATGACACACTTCCAAACATAATAAAAGGAATATATAGCAAACCAACAGCCAACATCAAATTAATTCAAGAGAAGTTTGAAAAAATCCAATTAAAATTCCCACTATCTCCCTATCTATTTAATATAGTATTTGAAGTTTTAGCTAGAGCACTTAGACAACAAACCGAGACCAAGCAGATACAAATTGGAAGGAAAAAAGGCAAGGTATCACTATTTGGATATGATATGATAGTGTACACCCAAAATTCCACCAGAAAACTCATACAACTGATAAACAACTTCAGCAAAGTGACTGGATAAAAAATTAACTCAAACAAATCAGTAGTCTTCCTTTATACAAACAGAGAATGAAATTATGGAAACAACTCCCTTCACATTAGCCATAAATAATATAAAATAATTTAGTGTAACTCTAACCAAGCAAGTGAACAATCTGTATGAAAATAACATCAAGTCCCTGAAAAACAAAGTCAAAGAAAAACTTAGATGATGGAAAGATCTCCCATGCTCATGGACTGATAGGATTGCTGTAAAAAAGTGGTCATCCGAGTTCGAGGCTAGCCTGGTCTACAGATGGGAGTTCCAGGATAGCCAAAACTACACTGAGAAGCTCTGTCTTGAAGAAAAAAGAAAAAGTGGTCATCCTACCAAAACAATCTATATATCTAACCCAATTCCTATCAAGTTTTTGACACAATTCATCATAAACAAGGAAAGAGCAATTTTCAACTTAATATTGAAAACCGAACAAACAAACAACCCAGAACAGCCAAAAAAAGTTTTCAACAATAAGAGAACTCCTGGGGAAATCACCACATCTTACCTCAGATAGTAGCAATAAAAACTACATGGTATGGCACAGAGACAGACAGGTAAATCAATGGAATAAAATCGAAGAACCCAAAACAAACCCACACACTTGATCTTTACAAAGAAGCCAATATTAGACACTATAAAAAGGAAGCATCCTGCACAAATTTTGCTGATCTAATTGGTGGTATATATAAAAGAATGTAAATTGATCCATATTTATCAACTTTCATAAAGCTCAAGTCCAAGTGGATAAAGGACCTTGACATAAAACCAGATAAACTGAATCTGATAGAAGAGAAAGTGGGAAATAGCCTAAAACACATTGGCACAGGGGAAAATTTCCTGAACAGGACACCAATGACTCAGGCTCTAAGATAAAAAATTGATAAATGGGACCCCATCAAACTGTAAAAGCTTCTGTAAGGCAAAGGATATGGTCAATAGGACAAAACATCAACCTAAGGAATGGGAAAAGATATTTACTAGCCCTCCATCTAATAGAGGACTAATATCAAAAATTATGTAAAGAACTCAATTAATTAGACTCCAGAAAATCCAATAACCTTATTAAAAGTTGGGTACAGTTTAAAGAAGAATTTTCTCAACAGAGGAATCTAGAATGGCTAAAAAGTACTTAAATAAACGTTCAACATCATTAGTCAGCAGGGAAATGGAAATGAAAATGACCCAGATATTTCACCTTACACCAATCAAAATGGCTAAGATCAAAAACTCATGTGACAGCACATGCTGGTGAAGATTCAAAGAAAGAGGAACTCTCCTCAAATAATTGTAAACTGGTACAACCACTCTGAAAGTCAGTTGGCAGTTCCTCAGAAAACTGAAAATTGTTCTACCTAAATATATAGCTGTACCACTCATGAGCACATACCCAAAAGATGCTCCATCATACCATGTGCTTCACCATGCTCATAGCAGTCTTATTCCTAATAGCCATATACTGGAACCAACCAAGATTTCCCTCAACCAAAGAATGGATACAGAAAATGTGATTCATTTACACAATGGAAAGCTATTCAGCTATTAAAAACAAGGACATCATGAATTTGCAGGCAGATGGATAGAATTAGAAATTATCATCGTAAGTGAGGTAACCCAGTCTCAAAAGGACATGTATGGTATATATTCACTGATAAGGGAATATTAGCCAAAATGTACAGAATATCCATGATACAACCTACAAACCATAAGAATTTTAACAAAAAGAAAGGCTCAAGTGAGGGATGCTTCAATCCCACTTAAAATAGGGAACCCAATAATCACAGAAGAGCATGGAAGGAGGATCCTGGGAGGGAGAGGGGAGCAGAGGGGAAAGGGAAGTAGGATCAGGTGTAGGGAGGGAGAGAAGAGATGCCCAGAAATCCAGGAAAATAAATGGAAATATGTAGCTGCAGAGGAATATTTTGGTTGAGAGGCTTTTAATGAATGCTTATTTTGGTTGAGAGGCTTTTAATGAATGCTTCTATTTCCTTAGGGGTTATGGGATTGTTTGCACATTTTATCTGATCTTGATTTAAAATTGGTAAGTAGTTTCTGCCTAGAAATTCATCCATTTCATCTAGATTTCCAGTTTTCTTATGTATAGCATTTAGTAGTAAGATCTAATGATTTTCTTGAATTTCTTCAGTTTCTGTTGTCTCTGTTTTTGTTTCTGATTTTGCTAATTTGTGTTCTGTCTCTCTGTCTTGGTATAATTAATTTGGCTAAGGGTTTGTCTATCTTGTTGATTTTCTCAAAGAACCAGTTCTTGGTTTTGTTGATTCTTTGTATTGTTCTCTTTGTTTCTAATTTGTTGATTTTAGCCCTGATATTGGTTATTTTCTGCTGTCTCCTTCTCTTGGGTGTGTTTGCTTCTTTTTGTTCTAGCTTTTAGGCATACTGTTAAATTGTTAGCATACAATCCCTCCAATTTCTTTATGAAGACACTGCATGCTATGAATTTTCATCTTAATGCTGCTTTCATTGTGACCCATAAGTTTGGGTGTGCCTTCATTTTCATTGAATTCTAGAAAGTAGTTAATTTCTTTCTTTTTTCTTCCTGGACCAAGTTATCATTTAGTAGAGAGTTGTTCAATTTCCATGCATGTATGGACTTTCTGTTCTTTTGTTGTTAATGAAGGCCAGCATTCATCTGTAGTGGTCTGATAAAGTTCATGGGGTTATTTCAATCTTCTTGTGTGTGTGGAGGCTTGTTTTGTTTCTGTTTATATGGTCAGTTTTGGAGAAGGTTCATTGTGATGCCGAGAAAAAGGTATATTGTTTTGTTTGAGGTGAAATGCTCTGTAGATATCTGTTAAATCACTTTGGTTCATAGTTTAGTTCACTGTGTGTCAGTTTAGATTCTGTTTCAATTGCCTGTCTATTGGTCAGAATGGGATTTTGAAATTTCCCACTATTATATAAGGTTCAACATGCATTTTGTGCTTATGCTTCTAGGGCTTGCTCTTGTAGAACTGGTTTCTGATGATGCCAAATTACATTAGCTTCTGTTTGTTGTGTTCTTGGGCTTGCCTTTTGCCATTTTATCATCTCTGGTGTTAACTGGTCTCGGCGTCTTTGACTGGAGCAGACATCCTTGAAGGCAGCTACATTGTTCTGCAATAGGTGCAGTTGGAGGTATATACCAGGAGGTTGATGAGGTTCAGGCAGATCAGGATAGATCCCAAGTCTGCTCTGCTAAGTGGGGGTACCAGATAATGTGAGGGCTTGGAAAAGATGTCCACCTCTGTCCCTAGTTAGGGAAGACATCCCAGGAGATAGTCAGGCCATGGGGTGGGAGGAGCAAGCAATACAATGTGCTACAGTGCATGTGGATGTTGCAGACCGGGAGGGTGATGTGCATCATTATGGAAGACCAATGAAGCATTGCAAGGTGAACATATGTAAGGGTGTTTACTCATTTTCTTTGGGGTTATAGTTATATTCTTTTTAAACATTACACACCATCTCAAGTGTCTGCTTCAGCAAAACATCACATACCCTTTCAGAAGACAGCTTCCAGAAAAACCCCATGTGTCTTTTCTTAACAAAACATCTTTTCACATATCAGATTCAGCAAAACATCCTCTTATGTGTTTCTTTCAGCAAAATAACCTCTCATAGGACAGCTTCCAGAAAAAATATCACATGACACAGTTGAGTCTCCAAAGAAACCAGAAATTTCCACTTTATTCTATATCCCTCATTGCCATTCCAATGCATGGTTTTTTTATTTTGGTTTGTTTGGGTTTTTTTTTTGTTTTGTTTTGTTTTTCTTCATCCAGCTTTGGAATGACTTTACCTCCAGCATGTCAATGCTTTCTCCTACACAGAATTATTTTCCATACAACATAACTCTGGTGTACAGCAAAGCATCCAAATAAGATTTGCACAGGAAAAAGGTTTTTAACTCAATGAATGTTTAGGAGTTATCCAATTCATGAACAACTTTACTTGTTCACAAAAGAGATTTTATAAGTTTGAAATTTACTGGAATCAGTGTGTGTCTTTATGTTTACTTATGTGCATATATGCTAATGGATTTCTAATACATGAATAAATATATTTTTAGTACAATGAAGAAATACACAAATTTATTTCCCTACCAGTTATGTGATGGAAACATAAGAATATTTTTTTCAAGAGTGTTTTACTAGTATATGAATATGTTCCAGTAGACATTTTCCTAAGGCACACATATCAAATTGAATCTATTACAGAATATCATTGGCTTTCATATTTCTAGAAAACATAGCCACATTTTAGCCACTGGCACTGTTGGAAGAGTTGTGTCATTATTTTTATTCAATATGGATATTTTAAGTCTCAACATTTATATGTAAAAGATCTTCCCTTTCCAGTGATTTGAAAATGTTATCATCTCCATGGGCTAAATCAACACTGTTTCATGCCTGATAAAATGTTTTGTTGATAGTATCTGAGGTCTTTCTATTAAAATCATTTTAATTTCAAAAGTTTATTTAATTTTAATTTAATAAATATTTTACGCAAATAAGGAGTTTAAAGTTTTATTGTCTGTGTATAGTCTTAGTACTATTTCTTTGAATTTTGGAAATTATTAGAGGTGAAGTTTACAAGATGGAGAATCGTTTTAAGTTAGACATTGTTTAATTTTCAGGGCCTCTTGACTTCTGTGTTATTTGTGCATCAGGACTGCTGCAATTTTTTCTATGAAATGCTGAATGGGCATGTGGTTGCACGACATTTGTAGACTTTATGCTCCAATCTCATGTAAACTTTCAGGAATGTTTGTCTGATCTTTCAATGTGATTTTCAATCATATCAGGAAAATTGGTTTGATCTATCAATGAATTTTTTTAATCCTGTCACTAAGTTTCAAAATCAGCCTTAGAAAGTTCAGTATTGGGGTCACTATATGAAAAAACAGAAATAAAGGACATATAAACCAAAAAAAAAAAAAAAAAAAAGAAAAGAAAAGAAAAAGAAAAAGAAAAAGAAAAAGAAAATGAAAAAAGGAAAGATTCCTTCCCCATAAAAAATTCCAACAACCAAAACAAGTGAAGTTTTAAAATTCTGCTATCACAGAACATCTACTTTGGCTGTTTGACTAAACATTTCTGTTGCCAACATGAATGTGCAAATTAAAATACAAATGTTTCTTCCTTGAAATAATCTACACATTGACTCGTTTAAATATTCATCAATGATCTTTCAATCATTGAGGTGTGGTGTGAAGTAATATACAAAAGATATAAGAGACATTGTAAAACTGGTCTCAAAACTTTTATGGAAACACAAAAGACTCAAGGAAGTCAAAGAAATCCTAACAAATAAACAAACAACAACAAAATCTGCTGGTTGTATCACAGTCACAGTCCTAGATTATGTTATACTACAGAGCTCCTGTAATAGAAATAACATGGTTCTTGTATCAAAACAGACACATTTATCAATAGAACAGATTTGAGGATGTATGTAAGTCCACACACTTGCAGTTAAATTATATGAAGAAGCCAGAAATATACATTGGAGAAAAGACAGCATCATCAACAAATGAGTCTTGTCATACTGGATAGATAATTTTAGAGTAAAATTAAATTTTTATTGCTCATCTCACACAAAACTCAACTCCAAATGATTCAATGACCTCAACATAAAACTTTATACCCCATGTCATTTAAAATGAGAATATTCTTGATCTTCTAGGAACAGGACCCTGGGTGTAACTCAGACATATACACCAACATTTGAAATATGTGATTTGATAAAACTAAGGGCTTCAGTTTAGGAAAGAATATAATCTTCTGTGTGATAATACAGCCTAGAGAACAGGAAAAATCATTATAATTATATACAGACAGAGGGTTATTTGGATTATACTACTAGCTAAAAAGATGAATATGAAGAAAATACAAAAACTAATTTATAATAGAGCAAGGATATAAACAATTCACAAAACATGACATACAAAAAATGGCAAAATATTTTTCAATATTCAACATTCTTAACTGTGAGAGAAATGAAAATTAAAACCACTATGAGAATTTGCTTACCCCATTCATCATGACCATGATAGTGGCTAAAGAGATGGCTCAGCAGTTAAGAGTATTTATTAAGCACCAAGCAGTTAAGAGTTCTAGCAAAGGACCTGGGTTCACTCTCAGTCACATACATGGTAGGTCACAACTCTCTTTACAGGATATCTGAACCCTCTTTTGGCTTCTGTGGTCACCTGTTGTGCACATACTACACATACATAAATGTAGGCAAAGCAGTCATATAGGAAAAAGAAAAAGTAGCTAAAATTGAGTAAATAAGCTAATAAGTGCTGAACGTGGGGAAAAGAGAACAGTTGTTCACTCTTGGAGAGAATGGAAATGTGTGCAGACACTCTGAAAATCAGCATGGAGTTTTCTAAAAAAATGCTGAAAACAGTGTCGAATATTAATGATCATTCAGCATAGGAGAGGCCTTTATGAACAGCAGTAGATCCTTCATGACCCAGCTATACTATTACTGCTCATATATTCAATATACTTAATATTCTACTACAAAGATGGTTGTTCATTTGTGGTCATCTCTGCTCTATTAACAATTGGCAGGAAATGGAAACAGACTAGATGTTCATCAATTGTGAATGCATATTGA
Organism: Rhynchomys soricoides; assembly: GCA_019843965.1. NCBI lineage: Eukaryota > Metazoa > Chordata > Mammalia > Rodentia > Muridae > Rhynchomys > Rhynchomys soricoides. The sequence goes on from JADRCH010000162.1 coordinate 5,015,432, forward strand.
AAATGTGGTACAAATACACAATAGGATATTACTCCGCTCCAAAGAATAATAAAAGTATGAAATTCTCGGATAAATTGCCAGAACAGGAAAAAAGTGATTTTGAATGAGGTTACCAGCTCCATAAAGAAAAATGCCGCATGTTCTTTCTCATATGTGATGCTAATTTTGAATTATTAGATTTTTTTAAATTGGAGTACATGTAGAAGCCAGTGAATTAGTAAGGAGTGATAAATAGGGATTCCAAGAGAAGGAGAATAGAATACAGATATGAAAGGAGAAATGAAAATAATGGGTTTGGAAGGTTACAAGGCTTGGGATTTGGGAGGTCAGGGAGAACAAAGTAGTTTGTTGAGAGAAAATTAACATAAACCTTTGAAAATGTCTGATGGAAATCTACCAGTATCAAAGTTCCTGAAAACACATGCATATACTTTTATAAAAGGAGTTTACACAGTGTTAACCTAAGGTGCTTCTCACAGACCCCTTAGGTTATGACACAAGTGTTGTTAATTGGTTGGTGGTTCCCACAGAGCCTCTTTAAGCATTGCAGACTGTTTCCTCTGCTTTTCGTTATTCTCAAAACTCAATGGTAAGACTCTGTGGCTGAAAACTCTTCATATTTGAATTCAACAACATGGACAGAGCAAGCTGAAATCAAGCTTGAGGCTCCATCCATGCTGGTAACTATTCTCAGTGCTAGAAGGTATTATTCATGCTGCTGAAAGGAAATAGAAATCTATGAGTTTTGATTAAAACTGTGAATTCTGCTAGCTACAGTCATGACTGCTCTGATGAAATGTAACCTCTAGAGTAATAGGGACACCAATGCTGTAGAAGTAACCAAATGCTTTATGGATTCATTTAAAGCCTGTTCCAAAGGAGTGAGTCCACGCTTGTTTCTGTTAACTGGAGAACAAAACATGTAGCTGAGTGGTTGACAGGCCTTTGGAGAGAATCTACTCCTCTTATTCTACTAAATCAAAATTGTAATAAACTTCCCTCTCAGTGCTTATCTTCATACTTGGAGGTTTGTAAATCTCAGCCCTCATCGGAGGACCTTCTTTTTGTACTCTATGGTGATTAATAGAGACTAACAGCTGTTTAACCTGCTGAAAATAAAATACTTTGGATATTGTGTTTCATTTTGTTTCAACATATTATTATTTATTTTTGGGGAAGTTCACACAATGCTCTCTGATCCAACTCACTTCCCAATCCTCCCAGGCCTACCCCCTCCTCCAACCTTGTGCCTCCCCTAAGAAAAAGACAAAAAGAAAAAAGAAACAAGTACACAGAGTTCAATTTGTATTGCCAGTGTTCTCACTAGAGAATGCTCAAACTCCCAGTGGCCAGTCCCTTAAAGTACCCCTACCAGAAGACAGCAATTGTGAAGATCTACATCTCACCATCCCTATTGCAATTTTTAAGTACTCTATTTAATGGCGTACTGTCTAGAATAATTTGTGGAGGGGGGCATAGGGAATAAGGAGTTCTCACAGAAGGCTTTGATGTCTCTCATTCTCAACTATGAGCCTGCAGTCATCAACACCACTTCAAAAGAAATGTCCTTGTCCCTAACTGCCAGTGGAAGCATGAGTCATGCCATATCACATGGTTTCAGAGACAGCATGGACCATGGACATCACCTGGCCCTTGGCCACAGCACAAAAGACATTCACTTGTTTCTCCAGCGCTGTGCTGAGCCTTCTTTCAAGAGTTATGTCTGTGGTTCACGTTGATACCCAGTGTCATGTTGGTGTCCATGGTCCAAGTTGACACTGGAGGCAATGCAAATGTGACATTAAAAACATACAGGTTATTCAAGGCATAGACGTCATCAAGGAAAGAGAGACAGAGATAATTGTAGGAGTGAGAAGCGTTGATGTCTGCAGCGACAGGATGGTGTCTTTGTACAAATGAACTATAGTGGTTGTGACTGAAGATGTACATCAAATTGACTCAGTCAAACAAGAAAAGTCTCACAATGTCCGCTCTATTGAAAGGAGCTATTTGTAATTTGTGGCTTTTGGAAATATAGAGCCAACTTTCCAGAGGAATGTGAACCCTGAGAGATTACATGTACTGAAACTGATTGTCCTTCATTCATGCACACAAAGGCAATATTTAGAGGTTTCAATGTTTTTGTTTGTATTTTCTTTCTTTGTTTGTTCTTTTTAACAGAACACGTGAAATTGTGAAGGAATATGTGAGAGGTTATAGAGAAAGAAATGAGGTTTGCATTTGATCCAGACATTATTTGCATGTGTGAAATTATCAAACAATTAAAAAAATTCACACACAGACAAACAAACAAAAATCTCAATTTTGGGTTTCTCCAGGTCACATCCAGTCTTTGAAATTAGACAAAATCACTCACATGACTTAGAAGAGTTATAACTAAAGCTCAATCTTTATTCCATTGCAAATAGTACTTAAAATGACTATGGGAAAAGGGTGTATTGGCTGAGAGAGACCAGGTGTGTGCTTTCAGATGTTCCTTTCTGGTGGATTTTGCCAGCAACTGTGTGTGATATGACATTTACCAATGTGTTAAATGTGGCAGAGGAGGGTCTTGTCAGACATCAGGGGGAGCAGAGGCCCTTGGGCCTGAGGGTGTTAGATCCCCCCATATAGGAGAAAGCCAAGGAGGGAAGACAAAAGTGGATAGGTGGGTGGGTGGGGAATACCCCTATAGTGGCAGGGGGAGGAAGGAGGGAATGGGGAGGTTCCAAAGGGGAGATCTGGAAAGGGGGAAACATTTGAAATGTAAATAAAGTATGAAATAAAAAAACAAGAAAAGCTCATGTAAATCTTAATTTCTAGAGTTTTACTGGAGGTCCGGCCTTTAACTTACAAGACCCACATGACTGACTTCAGTGATTCAGACTTCTTACTTTCTCTTCTAGTATCAGTAGAAGTTGACCATAAATTTCATTTACCATGTTAAATTAAAATTGCATGATTCTCAGACTCAGATAGAGAAAACCACTATGTCAGACCAAATGCTGCAAAGGCTCAGAGGTTATGTCCTACAAACCAACTGGAGGCCAGTCCTGAAGGAAATCGCTGTTGGAGATGTATAGTGTTTGAGGGTCTTAATATGCCTGATTTAACCCTTTCTTTCCCACTTGCTTCATAATCACTTCATTATTTGTTTTCTTCCTGAAATCAGGAGCCATATTTATTTCATTATTTTATTTAAAGATTCTTATCTTTTCTCCTATTATTCTATAAATATAAAATAGGTGGCTAATATTTTAAACACATACACCGAGTATTTTCAAAAGTAGTAACACGGAAACTGACTGACTCTAATACATATTTCATATACATGTTACTTATATAAAACATTACATAGTTAATTTTAGTGGTTTTAGTCACAGTAGTGTTTTAAAAAATCAACTCATTTTGTTCCTTTTCACTTTGTCATAGCCACAGTTGTCTGTAATTGAAACGTTCCTCTAATGTATTTTGCTATAGATCTGTAAAAAGTAACGTGATATATTATAAATATAATCTTATAACTTATAAAGAATCATATCACTGTTGTAATTATTTAGGTTCCATCCTACTTGATTGCTACTTGAGTTCCATCCTACTTGAGTTATTCAGTTCTGGATACTGAATAACTTGGACTTCACTTGAAATACTATATGGTGTACAGGTTTGTCTTAGTGGTCATGTTTGATTATCTCTAATGTCCAACTCCACATTGTCATCCTGGTCTTCTATAGGCAGCTGTTTTGTACCTGAATCTGAACATTCCCAGGAGATGGTTGGTTCAGGTTTGTGCTGACTCTGCTGCACATTCTTTTTTACTAAGCTTTACATTGAAGCCAAGGATAAGAGACAATATTTAAGTAAAGTTAACTTGGATATAAGTAAAAGTAGTAATTTGAACTTTTGAACTTTTGAATTTGAACTGTAACAAATACAGTTTTCTTATGTTCTGGAGCAAGTGTGCTTATGGCTCTCAGTGATTATCTGACTTCTTACTTCCAGGATTCCAGAGGTTGGCTTTTCCATCTCCATTCCCGTTAATCATTAAACTAGCCATACCCCCTAGTGCTCTGAACAAAGTAAACTTAGTCAAAAAATGCATGTAGCAAAGCTACAGTTCCTGCCAACATAAAGGCTACTTGCATATTGCTATGGAGAGCAATTTGGCAGTTCACTGTCTCACAGCGAACTCAAAAATTCTTTGTTTTATGGCTTGAGTTGTCTTTCATTTGAAAATTTCAAAATTTCAGTTAGCATTTTTACATGCAGTACCAATAAAAATGTAGTAGTTATAACAGTGCCAGTACCCAGATGAGGTTTTTTTGTAACTTGGAATCAAACATGTTGTGTTTCTCTATGAGAACTCTAAAAGATACATGTCAGTAGCTTATATGTCTGTCAACTGAAGCA
>JADRCH010000162.1:5019851-5128340 GCA_019843965.1 Rhynchomys soricoides
CTCTAAAAGATACATGTCAGTAGCTTATATGTCTGTCAACTGAAGCACGGTTCTTTGAGAGTTCAAACATGTTGTGTTTCTCTATGAGAACTCTAAAAGATACATGTCAGTAGCTTATATGTTTGTCAACTGAAGCACGGTTCTTTGAGAGTTTAGAAAAATGTTTTAAAATGTTTTTGCTGTTACAATTAGATCAATTTAAAGTAAAAGAATTGTTGGCTTTATAGTGAAATACTTCTCATATCACAAAGGAAATCAGGTAGCTAGAATGAGTTTTTAAATAATTTACATCTCCAATAGCCTATTATTTTCAGCATTGGTGATGTTTTCTTCTTACTGCTTTATAATTTAAATAAATTTGAATTAGAATATTCTTTCTATATCTCACCTTCTTAACAAACATTCAAAACAGAAGATTGATTTACTTGATATTTGCTTTAGTAAAACTTGAGTTGTTAAAGAAAATTAGACTCTTTTAGCATCTATTAAAAATTGGTACTTTGCATAATTTGTGCAATTTATTTACACCAGTCACTCAAAAATGATTTACCCATGGGCAAGCAAAGAACTCATTGTATTTTATCTTGAACTGAGAATCAGAGTTCTTTTGACCTGGACTGCCCAAAAAATGTGTCTTATAAAAAGGAATATATATATATATATATATATAATGAAAAGAACTCTATCTCAGGATGAGAAAGCGATGAAAGAAAGAATATGAATATCTTTAATTTCTAATTTTTTAGAGATTCTGAGTGTCTAGGAGTATGTAATTTTTTTCTTAAAAAATTGAAGAATAAGCCTGGCAGTGTTGCCGCACGCCTTTAATCCCAGCACTCAGGAGGCATAGGCAGGCGGATTTCTGAGTTCGAGGCCAGCCTGGTCTATAGAGTGGGTTCCAGGACAGCCAGGACTACACAGAGAAACTCTGTCTCAAAAAACAAAAACAAAACAAAAAACAAACAAAAAAAAAAAAAGAAAAAAATTGAAGAATAGGTCATCTCTCAAAATGATCTTCAGAAAACATATTGACTACATTTTGTCATCTCAAGGACATATGTCAAAAGAAAGAAGAAGTATAATTGTGATAAAAATATTTTCCTTATGTTTGAGAAAACTTGTTATATGATATAAAGATACCATTTCTCATTTTTTAATACTCTAATGAAAAGTTTTAGATCTTTAATGTTTGACATTTATCCCATTTTATTTATTAATGTGACATTTATCAATGATTGTTTCTTAAGTTTCATTCACAAACCACTAGTCATTTAATTCATATATATATATATATATATATATATATATATATATATATATAGGCTGCATATGCGATACAGTTCCACAGACTGTACTTTTGTTTTCAATATCATTATGTCATGTAAAAACGCATATGCTAAGAAATTTCTCTAGAGAACAGGAAGCGGCCAGTGTGAAGAGCAATTACAGTTGTTGCCTCATGGACATTAATTCTTAGAATTATTGCAGCATGTGTCATTTTGATCTGTTTCAGTGTCATGCTGTGAACACACTGGTCAGCTTCCAGCAATATTTAGTGGGATTTAAATTAATAAGCCACTGATGAGTTGATATTCAAAACCAGATGGGACTAACTTTCAGCATGACAGAAATTCATTACCAGAAGTCAAAATAAATAATGAAGAATGTTGTATTTTAAACAATATCAAAAATTGGGCTTAAATCTCAACATTAAAATGTCTTGAAAAGAGTTGTTGACTGTTACTAAAACTAATAAGTCAGTGATAAAGCACATCAAAATTCAGAAAAGGAAACTGTTCATCTTCTTTTAGACAGTCTTTCTTATTGTTCTAGTTGAGGTCTTTTGTTTTTAATAGGACCTACGTTGGTCCTAAATCACAAATGAAAAAGAGGAGGACACAACAGATATGCCAGTGTATTGCAAAGTACAGTAGTTCCTGTTTCGAATATTTTCCTTATTGATTTTGAAGTTCTAGTTCATTTTATATTACTGTTGGACACCTATCTTGTTTTCACAATATAGTAGTGTTGGGCTATCCTTCCCTCACATTGTATGAGGCATGTCCCTGTATTTTCAGCTGTTAATTACTGTGCAAGCAGAGAGCTAATTGCTGGTAGAATTTTGGTCTTGTCATTTCTATGACCTGTCTCCAGTTTTCTATATGTAAATGCTTGTCCTTCCTCACAGCTCAAAAGATGATTCTCTGAGATTATCATAACACAGAGCAAGCTTCTGTGGTGAAGGTTAAGCAGCCCTCAATGTCAAAAGGCAACCCTAAGAAATGTATTGATTGTTATCTTAAGGTGGATTGGTTTAGACTGGAATGTGAGGCTTTTCTTATAATAAAGAACTAAGGGTCAGAGCTTGGCAGGAAGTACAGGGTTGGGACTTCCAGCCATTCTTAAGCTGCTGGAGAGGAAGAGAGAAAGACTCTGAGGAAGGAGAGAAATTCAGAAAGAGGGAGAAGAGAGACAGGTGAGCTAGAAGTAGGAGCTAGAAGTAGGCAGTGAGAGCCACACAGAGAGAAGGGATCATGGGAACATCAGAATAAGTTTAGGTAGATTGGTGAGAGACTGCCCCAGAAAATGGCCAAATCCTTTAAACTATACAGATGCCTCAATTTCATAATTAAACCTCAAGTCTGAACTGTGAAAGTCCTCAGTATAGTAGGATGTTTATAATTTATAATTTAGCACAAGACTGATAAATATCTGAGCAAATAATGTACAGTACTTCCATTTGCTAATTACATGTTGTCCAATGTATTGAATTATCACACTGTACTCCATAAATACATGTTATTAAGTCATAGAATAAACTAAACTAAAAGTCATTTATGTAAAAGTTAGTAAATTTTTGATAAAAATGAAATAAAAATCTCCCTAATTTTATAATTCCAAAGTTTAAAATTCCTAAAGCAGAAAATCTTTTAAAACTATGTAGCGATATAACAATATTTTTGTAAAAAAAGTGGCTGTTTTAAAATATTGTGTGACTTTCAAAAAACTCTACATTAATGTTAATATTATAAATCAAATACTGGTGTTTTTGTTTTTGAGTCAAAGTCTCACTATATAGGCTAGCCTAGCCTTGAACTCACAGAGATCTGCTTTTCTCTGCTTCCCAAGTCTTGAAATTAAAGGCATTCACCTCCTCACCCATCAATAATTCAAACTTTTCATTAATGATTAATTAAAAATATTTTTTTTGCCTTCTAGTTTCCACCTCTACCTAGGGTAGATCTATATGCCTGCTCCTTTTCCATACCCTATAACCTGCCTGTTTCCCAGGAGGTCTGCTGTAACCAGGGACTCAGGTCACAGAGCTCTGCCTGCCTCCAAGGAGATCAGCTCTAGCCAGACACACCCAGGCCAGTTAACACCAGAGATAACCAGATGGTGAGAGGCAAGCACAAGAATATAAGCAACAGATGCCAAGCAATGTAATTTGGCACCATCAGAAACTAATTTTCCCACCACAGCAACCCTGGATTCTCTAATACACCTGAAAAGCAAGATTCTGACCTAAAATCCCATCTCATGAGAATGGTAGAAGCATTTGAGGAGGATATAAATAACTCTATTATAGAACTACAGGAAAACACAGTCAAAGAAGACCTAGAAGACCTTAATGAGGCAACAAATAAATCCCTTAAAAATATAGAAAAACACAATTAAGTGGGTGAAGGAATTGAACAAAATAGCCTAAGACCTAAGAATGGAAATAGAAACAATAAAGAAATCAAAAATAGAGACAACCCCAGAGATAGAAAATCTAGGAAAGAGATTAGGAGCTACAGATGCAAGCATCCCCAAAAGACTACAAGAGATAGAAGAGAAAACCTCAAGCAGAGAAGATACCTTAGAAAACATTGACACATTGGAAAAGAAAATAAAAAATATATAAAGCTTCTAACCAGAAATACTCAAGAAATTTGTGGCACAATGAAAAAAATAAAACCTAAGAATAGTAGGAACAGAAGAAGGTGAAGAGTCCCAGTTCAAAGTGCCAGAAAACATCTTAAACAAAATCATAGAAGGAAACTTCACTAACATGAAGAAAGAGATGGCCATAAAAAAACAAGAAGCCTACAGAACAGAACATAGATTGCATAAGAAGAGAAAATCCTCCCATCACATAATAATCAAAACTCTAAATGCACAGAACAGAGAAACAATATTAAAAGCAGTAAGGGAAAAAAGTCAAGTAACATATAAAGGCAGACATATCAGAATAACACCAGACTATTCAACGTCGACTCTAAAAGTCAGAAGATCCTGGACAGATATGGTGCAGACTCAAAGAGAACACAAACAACAGCCCAATCTATTAAACCCAGCAAAAGTCTTGTTTGCCGTAGATATAGAAACCAAGATATTCCACGACAAAACCAAATTTAAACTTCTTTCTACTACTCCAGCCCCATAGAGGATACTAGAGGGAAAACTAACACAGGGAGGGTAACTACACCCAAGAAAACACAAGAAATTAATTATCTCACAACAAACCTAAAAGAAGAGAACCATATACCGATAAAACTGCCTCCAACAATATAAGTAACAGAAAAAAACAATCATTGGTTTTTGATAACATTTAACATCCATGGACTCAATTCCCCAATAAAAAGACACAGGCTAACAGACTGGATACATAATCAGAATCCAGCATTTTGAAGCATACAAGAATCATACCTCAGCAACAAAGACAGTTACTACCTCAGAGTAAAGAGCTAGGAAAAAAACGTTATTCCAAGCAAACGGTCCCCCAAAACAAGTTTCTATAGCCATTCTAATATCTAAGAGATGGGGACGGACATTTCATACTCATTAAAGGAAAAATCCACCATGATGAAGTCTCAATTTTGAACATCTGCCTCCAAATGCTAGGGTACCCACATTCATAAAAGAAATTTTACTAAAGCTCAAAACACTCATTCAACCTTAAACAATAATAGTGCTAGACTTCCACATCCTATTCTCAACAATGGTGAAAGTGAATACTTAATGAATATTTAATATTTTTGAAGCAGAAACAAAACAGAGACAATAACAGAATAACACCAAACTTCTCCTCTTGGCTGTATTTGCTTCTTTTTGTTCTGGAACTTTCAGGTGTTCTAATATGCTACTAGAATACAATCTTACCAATTTTTTTTATGATGATACTTATCGTCTCAGTACTTCATGGAACATTCTTCAAAATTGACCATATGAACAAACACAAAACAAGTCTCAACAGATACAAGAAGATTGAAATAACTTTATGCATTCTATCAGATCACCTTGGTCTAAGGCTGCACTTTAGTAATGACAAAACAACAGAAATCCCACATACTCATAGAAACTGAACAACTTTCTACTCAGTGATAACTTTGTCAAGGAAGAAATAAAGAAATAAATTAAAGAGGCTCTAGAATTCAATGAAAATTAAAGCACAGCATATCCAAACTTATGAGATATAATGAAAACAGTGTTAAAAGGAAAATTCATACCACTAAGTGCCTTTATAAAAAAATTGAAGAGATTATATACCAGTAATTTAACAGCATACCTGAAAGCTCTAGAACAAAAGGAAACAACTACACCCAAGAAGAGTAGACATCAGGAAATAGCCAAATTTAGGATTGAAAGTAACCAGATAGAACAAAGAGAACACTACAAATAATGAACAAAACCAAGATCTGGGTCTTTAAGAAAAATCAACAAGACATAACAACAGAAACCAAGGAAATTCAAGAAATCATCAGCTCTTACTACAAAATCCTATACTCAATAAAAGTGGAAAATCTAGAAGAAATGGATGATTTTTTAGACAGATACCATGGACCAAAGTTAAATCAAGACCAGGTAAACTACATAAACTGTCTTATAACCCCTAAGGAAATAGAAGCAGTCATTAAAAACTTCTCAACCAAAAAAAGCTTTAGTGCAGAATTCTATCAGACTTTCAAAGAAGAACTAATGTCAATGCTCCTCAAACTATTGTACACAATAGAAACAGAAGGAGCACTATCTAATTCATTCTATGAAGCCACAGTTGTTCTAATGCTTAAACCACACAAAGAACCAACAAAGGAAGAGACCTTCAGACCAATTTTCCTTATGAATATTGATACAAAAAAATACTCAATAAGAGTCTCAAAACAGAATCCAAGAACACATCAAAACTATCATTCACTATGATCAAGTAGGCTTCATCCCAGGGATACAGGGTTGGTTTAATATGTGAAAATACATCAATAGAATACAATATATAAACAAACTCAAAGAAAAATGTCTCATGATCATGATCATCTAATTAGATGCTGAAAAGGCATTGACAAAATACAACATCCCTTCATGTTAAAAGTCTTGGAGAGAGCATGAATTCATCACACATATCCAAACATAATAAAAACAATATTCAGCAACCCAAAAGTCAATATCAACTTAAACTGAGATAAACTAGAAGCAATCCTACTATAATCAGGGACAAGACAAGGCTACCTACTTTTCCCCTATCTATTCAATATAGTACTTGAAGTTCTTTCTAGCACAATTAGAGAACAAAAAGAGATCAAGGGGATAGAAATTGGAAAGAAGAAGTCAAGGTATCACTATTTGCAGATGATATGATAGTATACATACAAAATTCTACCAGAGAACTACTGAAAATAAAGGATATCTACTAACTCAGATATGTGGGAGCTCCCAAAGATCAAGCCTCCATGGGTTGGTCTGTGTCTCCCAGCACATGTGGCAGAAGGTTGCCTTGTCTGGACTTAGTGGGAGCAGATGGGCCTAATCCTGTAGAGGTTTAATGCTCCAGGAAAGGGAGATATAGGAGGAGAGGTGAGCATGGGGGCTGGGGTAGGGGATGGGAGTTTCCTCTCAGAGGCAAAAGGGGTAAAGACTTCTTGAAGGAGAGACTGGGACGAGGAAAATATTTGGAATGCAAATATATAAAACAATTAAAATAAAAAAATCTTGTTTACAGTATCTTAGCAGCTAAAGTTCATAAAATAAAAATCTTCACCTAACTGTTCACATGGCTATACTAAATGTTTTTGTCTACATCTTGTCTGATTTTCAAATGTTAAACTCATTTTCCTTCTTGACTTGTAAACTATTTGGTCTTGCCCTATGCTATTATTTTTAGGTTCCTGGGTTTCATATTTGAGACAATATTGGTGAACATTTCTTTCAGTCTGAGAAGAATATTGCTCAATACTTAAAATTATTAAGATAAAACATATAAATATACATTTTAATATAATTTAAAAATAGATTCAGATGTATAAGTTACACATATATAGAATATACAAATGTTTTAACTAGTTTTTATTGTCAATTTAATACAACCTAGAGTAACCTGTAATACTTAATTTGAGAAACTGACCAACTCAGATTGGACTGTGGCCATATCTGTGACAGCTTATCTTGATTGATGATTGATATGTAAAGAATCTTTTAATTTTGTTTCTATTGCATTGGTAAAACACCATGACTAATAAAAACTTGGGGGAGGGCAAGATAATTAGCTTTACTGACCCATAGCTGATCATTGAGGGAATCCAAGTCAGAATCTCAGCCAGGGCAGGAACCTGGACAGCTGACTCCAAGAAACTGAACATTGCTTGTCTTTTTTCCCCAGGGCTTGCTCATACTGCTTTCTTACACAAGCCAGGACCATCTTACCTAGGGTAATACTCCCCACAATGTGCTTGCCTCACACACATAATTACTAAGGACCTCATAGTCAAGAGTATTCTGATATCTGGAACAAACGGTGATAAAGGGCAGTGTCTTTACCTCTTGAGATTCTTGTCCTGTTTTCTTTTCATTTTGAGAAGATTAAATGGAGCATGGAACTAGCAGAGTTCTTTAAAACAAAGTAAAAATTAATAGGATATTTCTACTAACAAGTTAGCTTATTAATGTCCTGACTTATATGAAAAAAACTTAATTATTAAATTTACTAATACTTATCTTACAGTTTGTGAATATTAATTTTATGTTACTTGTTAAAATGAATGATGTATTACACAGATTTAATAATCTTATCTCAGGAAAAAAATAATATTACTTTGAAATAACAATGACATGAATAAGTCAAAATATATGAATCGTGAAATTCCAAATACAGCTCTCATCAAAATAGAAACTCTAGTCATTTTTACAAAATATGCTGTCGAGTTAACAAGGATTATATATCTATAAATGATTATTGAAATATGAGAATTATTTATTCTCACATATGATATATCTTATTATATCTTTTCATTTTTCTTTCTTTTTCTTGTTTGTTTTGTATACAGGGTCTTTCATTTGTATTGAATTCCTGGGATCAAGCAGTAATCCTTTCTCCTCTCCCTGAGTAGTCTTTGCACACCACTGTGGCTGGCTATTTCCTTACCCCTGTGTTGTTTTTAGGGCCTTCGATTTGTTTCATTCAAATGAAGAAGTAATAGTTGGCTGTGTCTGGGAATTAAACCTGAACCCTAGTTAGCTATTCTCAGAGTGTGTGAATGCTGCAAGTCTGTTGATGAGCTGTCCTGTAGTGTGTCCAAGGCTAATGGTGTCTAAATAATTCTTCCATGGCCAATTATTCAGAAATATTTCTCTTGGGTAAACTGATTTTATTGGAGAGAGACTATCTAATTTAACCCTAAAACTTGCTTCCAGAATTAATTGATGTTAGCTGGAGGTCTGAGGATAACAACCTGTCAGTTTAGTATGCAGCATCTTTTCTTCTTTACTTTCAGCCCAGCTGCCACCACTGACTGTAAGGCTGTGGACATTAGACATGTGGTGATTCAAAGTTTCCCAGAAGTGGACAAAACTTTGTCTTTACCCCAACGGATGAAAGAACTACCAGCTTGATGGGGTGGAAGGAGCTCTGAGTTGAAAATTTGTTGAATCCTCATGTTTCTTCCTCTTAGACAAATTAGCTGTCAATCGATAGTGAGTCCCGAGCAGCCTGCTTAACATACATGTTTGTATGAGATTTGTGTATTGCTGTCTCATGCCTCACAGTCTGAATGCTGTGCCCATTCTTACTGCTTCCAAAACATTGTGTCTCTTCTTTCCTGTCCTGTTCTCCTTGGTTTTACTGGTTAATGGTTTGTCAACCTAGTTTTACCATGTTTTGCAAAAAAGATTAGATATAAACACATGTGTAAGACATCATCCACTTCAAATATGAACTTTATTATGTTACATTGAATGATATTCTTAGCTTCTAAATATTGTGTATTTTGAAGCTAGGGTTTCACCACCCATGATATATTGACAAATTATAGGTTAAATTCTGTGTTTGGAAAGAGTATTTTATTTAGATGTTACTCTGGAGGCAATAATAGTATTTATATAGAATGCAATAGGCTAGCTGTTTCTTAGACTACTGGCAATACAACATCATCTTATTGAAATTAAAAAGGAAATCATTTCAGAGAATATTTATTCTTCTTAAATGTGTTTTCAGAGGCAAATGGAAAATTATGTTTGGCAACTAATAGTAAATTCATAGAAAAGAGTTATTGGCAGAAGATGAAGAGGAAACCTGGTATAAAATGTTAGGCAATGTTGTAATATGAAAAATTTTGGGAGTGGGATGTATAGATTTCAGCTATAAAAAGATAAGATACATAGTTAGTTGTAGACATTCTGTGAGATTAACTGATAAAAGGAGAGAAAGATTAATGGGCATGTCATGTTCATGAGTGTTGGGGTAAATATCATTAAATGAACATAAAGTCATAGCTAAAACATCCTTTCAATAATATCAGGCAGTAGGATGTATTATTAGGAAGGCAGAGCAACAACTGGAGAGATTCAGTGGCTGGCAAAGATAACATTCTGCCTTCTATGATTCAGTGGATAGGAGTCCTAGAAGCCAAACTATTTGGCAGATGACCTTGTTCCTTTAGACTGTATTTCTTAGTCTCTTCAAACAGACTTCATTCATGTACTCTGAACAATGACTTATTAAAATAGCATTTACTCTTCAACAAATGTTGACATTCACCTGACAGGTTTGGTCCCTGATTTTATCGATTCAAAGGATGAGAAAAAAGATGGGACACAAAAGAGTGTAACAGACTAAGCATAAGCTATCCCATGAGGATCTACTGGATTTAAGAAAGGTGTCTTGAATTGAACAGTTTTGAATCTGTTATATAAAGCATGGACAGCTCTCATGCATACAGATTGGTTTTTTTCTTTATTTTTTTGGAGACTTTAATCTAAATAATTTGCAGTGAATCACTTGAGTATTTGAATTACAGTATACATTAATTGAGAACTAAATAAATTTTTAAAAATTAATACATTTAAATAATTTAGTACCAATTATGTCCAAAGCATACACTAGGTTTAGTGGCCGGATACATGACTTAGGATTTCTTGAAAACTAATTCTCACCTTTAACAGTGTTTTGAAACAGAGTTTCATAGCTCAGGTTCCATGGGACTTGGAATCATCCTGCCTCTATTTTCTGAGACCTAGGATTATAGCCATGTGTGATAATGACCTCTGTTAATGGAAATTTTCAAGCAAAAACATGAGGAGGGTGAGGAGAAGGTAAAACAACTAATTGTATGTTTTATGTATAAAATGTACTTTAAATAACAATATTTGATGCAAAAACAAACCAAATGTTTTAGGTAACTATATTAATCAGTGTTAGCATTAATTTTTATATGTATCTTTGATTTCTTTTTTTCCTTTTTCTTTTTAAACTTTTTTCTTTTTTTATGTATTTACATTTCAAGTGTTATCCCCTTTCCCGGTTTCCCCTCTGCAAGCTCCCTATCCCAAAACCATTTACCCTGCTTCTAGGAGGGTGTTCCTCCACCCACCCAGCCACTCAGACCTCACTACCCTAGCATCGAGCCTTCACAGGACCAAGGGCCTCCCCTCCCACTGATGCCAGATAAGGCCCCTTCAGCTCCTTCAGTCCTTTCTCTAACTCCTCCATTGGGGTCCCTGTGCTCACTCCAAAGGTTGGCTGCCAGCTTCTGCATCTGTATTGGTCAGGATCTTGCAGAGACTCTCAGGAAACAGCTGTATCAGGCTACTAAAAGCAAGCACGTCTTGGCATCAGCAATAGTGTCTGGGTTTGGTGTCTGCATGTGGGATGGATCTCTGGATGGGACAGGCTCTGGATGGCCTTTCCTTCAGTCTTTGCTCTACTCTTTTCCCTGGATTTCTTTTAGACAGGAGCAATTCTGGGTTAAAATTTTAGAGATGGGTGGGTGACCACCTCCCTCAACCAGAAGGCCATGCCTAACCTCTGAATATGGTCTCAAAAGGTTCTCCCTCGCCTTTGTGGGGTATTTCAGCTAATGTAATCTCCGTGGGGTCCTCGGAGGTTCTTGCTTTCCTGGCATCTGAGAGTTTCTGGGTGTTACCCCCATTTCCCCATCCACCATTGCTACACACTTCTGTTCAATTTCCTGACCATCTATACATCTCCTCCCATACCTGATTCTTCCCCCTCTTTTCCTGCTCTACCTCTTTTCTTCCTCCCAAGTCCCTCCAACCCTCTATTTCCCTTGATTATTTTGTTCCCCTTCTAAGTAGGACAGAAACATTCACCCTTTGGTCTTCCTTCCTCTAGAGCTTCCTGTGGTCTGTGAGGTGTATCATGGGTATACCACACTCGTTGCCTAATATTCACTAGTGAGTACATACCATGTGTGTTCTTTTGTGACTGAGTTACCTCACTCAATATATTTTCTCGATCCATCCATTTGCCTGAAAATTTCATGAATTCATTGTTTTAATAGCCCAGTAGTATTCCACTGGGTAAAAGTGCAACATTTTCTGTATACATTCCTCTGTGGAGGGACATCTGGGTTGTTTCCAGATTCTGTCATTATAAATATGGTTGTTATGAACATAGTGGAGCAATTGTCCTTACTACATGTTGGAACATTTTCTGGGTGTATGCCCAGGAGTGATATAGCTCAGTCCTCATGTAGTACTATATCTAATTTTCTGAGAAACCTCCAGAGTGATTTGCAGACTGGTTGTACCAGCTTGTAATCCCACCAGCAATGGAGGACTGTTCCTCTTTCTCCACATCTTTGTCAGCATCTGCTGTGACCTGAATTTTTAATCTTAGCCATTCTGACTGGTTTAAGATAGAATCTCAGGGTCATTGTGTTTTGCATTTCCCTGGTGACTAAGGCTTTTGAACATTTCTGTAGGTTCTTCTCAGCCCTTCAAGTTTCCTCAGCAGAGAATTCTCTGTTTATCTCTGTTCTCCATTTTTAATAGGTTATTTGGTTCTCTGGAATCTAACTTCTTGAATTCTTTGTATATATGGGATATTACCCCTCTATTGGATGTAGGATTGTTAAAGATCTTTCTCCAATCTGCTGGTTGCCACTTTGTCCTATTGAGAGTATCCTTTGCCTTACAGAAGCCTTTTTAATTTGTTGAGGTCCTATTTGTCAATTCTTGATCCTAGAGCATAAACCTTTGGTTTTGTCTTCAGGAAATGTTCCCCTGTGCCCATGTGTTCGAGACTTTCCCCTACTTTCTCTTCCATTAGATTAAGTGTATCTGGTTTTATGTGGAGGTCCTTGATCCACTTGGACTTGAGCTTTGTACAGGGAGATAGGAATGGATCAATTTGCATTCTTCTACTTGCTGTCAGCCAGTTGAACCAGCACCATTTGTTGAAAATGCTTTTTTTTTTTTTTTTTAATCCACTGGATGGTTTTAGCTCCTTTGTCAAAGATCAAGTGACCATAGGTGTGTGGGTTCTTTTCTGGGTCTTCATTTCTATTCCATTGATCTACCTGCCTGTCATTGTACCAATACCATGAAGTTTTTGTCACTATTGCTCTGTAGTATAGCATGAGGACAGGGATTGTGATTCCCCTAGAAGTTCTTTTATTGTTGAGAATAGTTTTAACTATTCTGCTTTATTTGTTATTCCAAATGAATTTGAGAATAGCTCTTTCTAACTTTTTGAAACTTAGAGTCAAAATTTTGATTCGGATTGCCTTGAATCTGTAGATTGCTTTCAGCAAGATGGCTATTTTTACTGTATTAATCCTGTCATTATAAAAGCAACATTTTAAATGTAAACATTTACTAAGATTTTTAATAACTTGTATACCTAGTTGTGTTTCTAAGCCTGACAAACTTCTATAACTTCAACTATATAATAGATCTGATTAAATGTGACTTTTGAGATCTTAATATTTTTCAATATTTTATTACTTATTAATATATATGATTTTATTACTTCTCTTATTAATTTTATTGAATAACATTACTTACTGCCAACTTTTCCCACTGGGATATTGAGAGGAAAAATGAGGTTCATGCAATTGATAAATTCTTATTACTTATGAAAATGGCTGGCTAACTTCATATAATAAATATATAATCAGTCATTAGTAGTTCCATTAAGGAAAGTCCTCCATGTAATGAAACATTATTTCAAATATTTTTGTTACAAATACTTCTCAATTAGTCTCATGTTTGATGATTCTTAAAGTATTTTTGTATCATATGTTAAGTTCCTGTGTATATATTACTTACTGCTGTCAAATTCTCTTTGTTAAATCATGTATAGTAAATATTACAAATATAACTTCATGAAAATAAGTTTAGTTATAAACTATAAGAACAAGTTGTTAAAGAATGTTAATTTTATAAATTTGGTAATATGTTATCCTTTATAGTTATTATTTAGGATTTTGATTGATATCTAGAGAGAGGACTAAGACTGAAAGTACTTGGTTAATTTTTTTGGTTCCTTTAATAGTTTTAACAATCTACTATTTTTACACATAATATAATGTTTAAAATTCATTAGGGTTTCAGGTAACTTACTGTGTCCCCATTAAGTAGATGATGCTGGCCTTGAACACTGGGTTCTTTTGTCTACTTTTCTAATATCTTGTGATTATGAGAGTCCATGTTATTTTTATTTCAGTCCAAAGGTATATTTTTATCTTAGTCATTTATCTTTTGATTATTTCTGGTTAATCCAGCTATGAAAATTGGACCAAGATGCTTTTACAGATTCCTGAACTTGCTCTCCTTTCCACTGTATACCCTTTTTAAAAACTTTTCTATTTCTTATAGTATGAAAGAAAGCTATAAAAGTCAGTTATGCAGTTACTTTCAAGAACAGTCTCACAGATAGGCAAAACCTGGGAGTAATTCAACAATTGTGTATGATATTTATACAGAGGTTTTACTTCCATATTCTGCCCTAAAAGTACAGATAATGTACTTACAGACACAGGGAATCAAAGGTCTGTTGTTCTGCATGAGCTGCAGGCAAGGCCATGAACATCTCACATATTCATTTTCATATATGACTAGTGGAACTCTGAGTGTACTGAATGCGAATTAGCATGTTTGAAACTTAAAGTCTCAATTACCTTATTTTCCAAGTTACTAGCATTATTGTTCTATTGCAGTAAAACAAAGGTTTTTGATGGTTGAGAAAGGAGCAATAAAATACTAAATGGTCATGCTCAAGCCAGATATAATGAATGAAATTAAAATATATGATCCTGCCATTCATATAAAATAAAATCAACCATGAAAATTTATAACAAGCTCAAGGCTATTCAGCAATCGTGATAGAGAAAACCTAGACTTGAAATTGGATTTCTGAGGAGATCATGTAGAGACTGCCACTCCAGGCAAAAGATGAGTTATGAAATACTTGTATTTATAGAAATTATTTAAAATGGCTGAAATGCAAGCACATCTAAGAATACATTTAGTTATTTCAGGATACTGATTGCTTATTAACATTCTGCCTGAATATCAGTTTATGCAATTGTACAAAAACTCTCTTTCCTTTTCTAGTGTTAGGAATGTGGTATTGTTTTCACATGAATATTTTTTCTATAAGCTTAATGAATGCATTTGTTTGTTGGCAGGTGCACATAAGAATTGTTAGTGTTTGTGATTGTTTCTTTTCCAGAAATGTAAATTCAATGTTTTTCAGGCATTTAATGCTAACCTTCTGAGTCTACTATGCAATGTAAATATAATTCAATCCCTTTGTAAAGGAATACAATATACATCTTATTACACAGCCCTGTGTTATATCTGTCTCTTCTGCTTTAGACGCAGCAACTGGGCTGTCTTTTCCATTATATATCTATGAAGGACAGTGGTTGCTTCAGAAAAACATTAAAGTTCTTCTTTTGCACTCTAGGTAATTAGTTTTCCTATTTGCAAATATGTTTATAATGTTTCTGTGTGTCCCAGTACTGTTAATATCATAAAATGAATTTATATAGAGCAGTGATCAAAATACAAAGCTCTTCTTACTCTCTGGGAGCTTACATTTCATCGAAGCTAGAGAAAGCAAAGCAAAGACATAGCCAATGTAAATATTAGAGTCTGATATTGCTGTGTAAAATTAAATATAATAAGGAGATATTGTTGTTTGAAGTGAGGAATACACATTTAAGTATATGAATGAACGGATGCAACTTCTGATATTTTCTTGAAAATAATTTTGAAACAAGTGTAGTGAAAGGCAATAAATATAGCAGTAACAAAATAAAACATTAGTTATTTTTTCTTTTCTTTTTGTGCCTAGGTAATAGGTTTATGGGAATTCATAGTACTATTGTCTTTACTTTTGTAAGTCTTCAAGACTATACATATCAAGTTAAATAAAATCAGAGTTTATATTCTCTGAGGGAAAAACCTAAAACATTAAGTTAATAACTGAATTAAAGAAATGAAAGATTTTCACTGAGGAATGCAAATTACATCACTGGAAATGGGAGCATGTTGGGAGACCCTGCTATTAAGGTCATGATCTTTTATGTCCAATTGCTCTTGAGCTCAGAACAAAATGGAAAACTCCCTTTCTCAGTGGAGTGGAGCTTCCTCTTCTCTTCCAGACTTTATCTGGAGAGCATGATGCCCACCCCTGGAAAGTCCATGTCTAAATTAAAGGTTCAGCTTTTTTTCTCCAGATAAGTACCTGCCCAGGCAAGTACAAGGAATTCTTCATGTAAATGAAGCATCCCCAGCTTTTTGCCACAGCCAATAATGTATTCTCATTCTGAATACTCCTACCAACTCTCCAGGGCTCATATGGCCCTTGTTCACACAGAATAAAGAGAATAAACAGAGTAAGCACTCTCACTGAGCATTATCTAAGATAGTTTGTTCATTGAATACCTTCTTAAAGAGCTGTAACACTGAAATCCTTTGAGAAGATCCATTGCCCCCCTTCCCTGGCACTCACAGATGGACAGAGATCCTGCTGACCTAGGCTTTGCTTCATTCTTTCTCACCCAGTGTGCAGTGGTGCACTGAGGGGGAACACAGAATGTAGAACCACAATGGCATGTCCAAATGTTCCCAGAAGTAGTAGTAGTTACTGATGTTAAAACGAGATGAAAAAAATTCAGACAGGCACCATGAGGGCAAACAGGGAGCTAGATTATGGTAGTTATAAAAATTATGAATGCCACAGCAAATTATATTGCAAGTCATTGCAGAATTTTAGCAAGCATTATTGTTACATGACCAGTATTTTGAAGGCTACACTATTATGCCAGCATTTTACAGATTGCTTTAGAGTTAATTAGGAATGCAGTGGAACAGTAGCCTCACAGTATCAATAAATGGAGATAGTGGTGATGGGGGATGCTAGACATATGAGAGGGAATAAAGGCCCTGCTGTTCAGATCAACATGTAAGCTTCCAATGAGAAGAATGGGTTGACCAGTTATTAGTAGCTGGTGGCTACAGAATCAAATAATTTAAAGAGAAAATAGGTTTTAGAACCCAAATGACAATTTCCATGCAGTTATCATTCATTTAAGTTTTTAAAATTTATTTTACTTATTCACTTTATATCTAGCTCACTGTCCACCTCCTGGTTATCCTCTCCAACAATCCTTCCCCGATCCCCCATCCCCTTCTTTTCTGAGAGGGTGGGAGCAACCTTGCATATCACCCCATCCTAGCATATCAAGAGTCTCTGTGAGGCTAGGAGCTCCCTCTCTCACTGAGGCCAGACAAAGCAGCCCAGCTAGAAGAATATATCTCACAGACAGGCAATAGCTTTTGGCATAGCCTCTGATTGAGTTGTTCAAGATCTACATGAAGACCAAGCTGTACATCTGATACATATATACTGGGAGGCCTAGATCCAGCCTGTGTATGTTCTTTGGTTGGTGGTTCAGTTACTGAGAATCTCAAGGGTCCAAGTTAGATGATTATGTTGTTCTTCCTGTGGAGTTCCTGGCCCCATCAGGGCCCATAATCCTTCCTCTTATTCTTCCATAAGAGTTCCCAAGCTCCATCCACTGTTTGGCTATGGGTGTCTGTATCTGTCTCTGTCAGCTGCTGGGTGGAACCTATCGGAGAACAGCCATGTTAGCCTCCTGTCTGTAAGCTTAATAGAGTATCATTAATAGTGTTAGGGAGTGGTGCTTGCCCATGGATGGGTCTCAATTCGGACTGGCTGTTGCTTGTCCATTCCTTCAGTATTTGCTTCATCCTCAGTCCCTGCATTTCTTGTAGACAAGATAAATTTTGGGTCAAAAGTTTTATGAGTGGATTGATGTCCCTTTATCTCTATTAGTGTTTCTGCCTGGCCACAGGAGATGACATTTTTAGGTTCCATATCCCCAGATACCCCAATTAATTCTTGGGTGCCTCCTTTATCCCAGGTCTCTGTCTTTTCCTGGAGATGCTCCTCACCTCCCCACCTCCCCACTCCTATCTAAGTATGAATCTTCAATTGTTAGACTGAAAATAAACTGGCAGAATCATTTCTATATGTTTTGATGATTCAGAACCTTCTGAAACTAATGACAGTGCTAGACATGAAACAGTGACAGAGGCTTCAAATTGGCCTAAAGATAGCAAAACAGCAATAACAAATGGTGTTATTGATTCCTTCCTTATCTAAAGTAGTGAAAAGAGAAAGTGATAGGACAACATTCAATGCACTGAGCTACAATTCTTAAACACACTTCGAGTTCTAGGTCACTTAGTGTGACTTTTCGTTGATGGCAATTCTGAATAAGACTAATTTTGTCATTTATATATAGAGGGCCTAATAATTTTTTGAGTTAATCTTTTATCCAGTCACTTTGCTGAAAATGTCTATATAGGAGTTCCATAGTGGAATTTTTAGGGTCATTTATGTATATTAACATATATTCTGACTTCCATATTTCTAACTTGTATTCCCTTGATCTCCTTTACTTGTCTTATTGCTCTAGCTAAAACTTTAAGTACAAAAATGTGTAGATATGGAGGTTGTGGGCAACCTTGTTTTGTTACTAATTTTGGTAGAATTTAATTTGATGGTGGCTATAGGGTTGTTATAAATTGCTTTTACTATATTTAGATATTGTAGAGGAAATGAGGGTCTTGTACTAACAGAGAAGCACTAAGAGATGCAGGAATATTAATCATGTAGGGGGAGATAAAAATCAAATAACTATTCAATTTAGAAACCTGAGACTGGTTTTTGTTTATGACCTGGTGACCTTTTGCCATCTGTCAGGGCAGATCTCATCCACATTTTGCTAGAGAGGTAGACCATATTCAAATTCCCCAGAATTATTACCCCAGACTCTTCCCTCCTCTAGGTATATGTGATAGATGTTAGCTTGCTGTTTTTGTGGGGCTCCTAACAGTGGGAGTGACATGTCTCTGACTCTTTTGCCTACCCTTGAGCCTCTTTTCCTCCTATTGGAATGCCTTGTCCAGTCTGCGTATGAAAGGACTTTTGTCTTCCCTTATTAGACCTTATTTTGTCCTGTTTTGTTGTAGTCTTTTGGAGGCCTATTCTTTTCTGAAGAAAAGAGGGAGTGCATCTTGGAATAGGGAGGTGGGAGGAGTTCATGGTCGGAAAACTGTGGTCAGGATGGATTGTATGAAAGAAGAACCTATTTTCAATAAAAAATTAAAATTAATTAATGTAGACTAAATATAAAAGAGACAAATTTGAAAACACATGACAAAACAACTCATTTAATCATTGACATGTCTCTGTCCAGAACAAATATCCTTAAAATGTCTTTTAAAATAAAATTTTTGTTCAGATACATATATTTAGATTTCTAGAATTATTTGAAATAATAAAGACTTGAAGGGCAAATTCATTTCACATTTTATGTGATGTTTATTCTTTAAAGATATACACTGGGAAACAATAAAGTCTCATCTTCAAGAGCCATTAATCCTCAAGAGTCATTCACTTACATCATATTCACTATGACATTTGTGAGATATTCTACCTACACTAATGGAAGGATTAAAACTAAATACAAGACTCAAGCACACATGACACAGTTGTAAAAAGTCAAATCCATGTGAAAAAACAATTCTGGGAAATTTATGAGCAATTAAAAATATAGAGGGGGTATAGAAAATAGTTGTATATGTATTTGTATAATATATGTATGATATTTATGTGTAAAAGAATTTAAATTTTACATGTATATTTCTATAAATATATTAATGCATAAATATTATATATGTGTGTGTGTGTGTGTGTGTGTGTATTTCATGTTTCTCTGTATCTTTAAATAATTTATCATTCACTTCAAGCCATGGAAGCTTATTATTTAAGGGCTCTACAATTCTTAAATCATGGACCTTACCATCTTTGTTCAAACTGACCAAAGCAATTGGATAGGGTAATGGTGGGGAGCTCTCAAAGACCTTTTAAACCTCTAATCTTCAAGGAGAAACTAGACTCTATCTTCTACAACATCATCTCTGCTTTCCACCAGGTCTTTTTGTGTGTGTGCCTTGCTGTATGAGTGTGTTTGAATTTCTAAATTCCAATAAAACTTTCCTTTACTGGCTGGAAAAAAAATAAAAGCTGTCTCCATAGTAATGGCATTTTAAATAAAACAAATGTTACTTTCAAAATATTAAGAAATTTAAATTCAAAAGAAAATTCCATGATTCTTCAATCTTTTTTATTAGAGCATTAAAACTGTGCTGTTTTTATTTCCTCAGGTCTTCTTTTTTGCCAAATGATAGAGAATAACTCCCCAAGTGCATCTACATTCTAATCTTTTATAATTCCTGTCTTGTACATTGTCATGATTTTTTCATGCTACTCTCTATTTTGCTCAATTCTATAGAAAATTTTTTGTCATATTTCTGAGATAAATTTCCCACGTAATTTATAGAATAAAATAGTATTTTTAAAATAAAATATCTTGGAAAATAATTATTTTTTGATTGAAGGCTATATCTCTCCAGTTCTCCCTTATTTTAATTTATCACCATATGTTTTCTACATTATTTTGTAAATGTAATTCTGTGAATATTGTGAGATCATAGAAAAAAAAGGTTTATTATTTATTCAATTAACAAAAACTCCTGAAAGCTAAAGGGATGCTATTCTATATGACCAGAAGTAAGAATAGGAAATTAGATGTTAAACAGAATAAATTAAAGGAAATAGATGAGATAAAGTAAGGGGAGAAGCTTATAACAGAGCAAATTAATCAAATGTGATTATTCATGGATCTTTTAAAACACTTCAGAACAGAAGTTTGTTCACAAGAAAAAATGATATTGCTTGTCATTACTCTGTAGTGTTATTTTTCTGGTATTGTATGACAGTTATGAGTTCTTGAGATATTGTGAATATATGAATACATATTGATAAAAAGACGAATGACTTTTAGTTTTCTTCTTGTGGCTTTTAAATTTAATAATTCCAAATGGCTCAATGAAACTCAAATAACTCAGTCAAGCTGAATCCTATGTAATATGTATGTAAATATTCTCTGCATTCAATTTGTGACAAGGTCCAGAAACTGAAAGTAACCAGACATTTGGAATTCAACTCCCAGAGGATGGTTGGGAATAAAAATGACTGTGACAAACAATGCATACGTCAAACATTGAAATGTCCCGCATCCTCAAAGGACAGATGAAAAACAGCAAAAACATCTTTGCAGTCTGACATACTACACTATCAATCATCTTATCCTGGCCAAAGCTGTGTATTTTATACAGTTATTATACTTGGAAATGTGAGTCTTTTAATGGTTCTGACCATTAACAATATGTATTCAGAAAATACGATATCAGTGAATTGTTTTTAGGAAATGAGATTTATTTTTCATCCAATTACTATCATTCAGAGACAGATTTTGTTGGTCTTATTTCAAAGGAATGAAATAAGTGTAGAAAGATTTGGTGGTTCTCATAATAAATTTTGTTTGGAGTGGATGTTTCTTATGCTATTGTAGTACAATAAATAGTAAATCATTTTAATGGAGAAATTTTATATCTGCTTGCCTTATTATGGAAATTTATCATAATCATGGATACTTACCCTTTTATCACATGCTTACAATAGAAATATGTTTATTGTGAAAATATCTGATAAGAAATTGAATACAATCTATTAGAATGATGAAAAACTTAGTAGTCACTAACATATGTAATATATATGTGTGTGTATGTATATATATAGATGCACTTACATTAAATATATTTTTATTTAAAATATAGAACAAATAAAATTATTAATAATTAGAAAATATATTAACTATATTTATATAAAATAGTTACAAATATTAAAGTACTAATTTAAAGTAATTATTCTTTATCATTTAATAGTGAAACATAAGAGATTGATTAATCTGCTGAATGTAATGTCGATTACCAAATATAACTTACCATATTTTAGTGTTTGTGAATATTTGTTTAAATGCAGTACATCACAATAAAGAGAGATAGATAGTGAAAACATCTTGTACAATATTTGTTAAAAGTTAATGATAGTGTCTGTTTTCCTATGGATACAAATCTTTTAAATTGTATTCTTTTCTTTTGGCCAAATTTCCATCAAATTTAACAAAAATACTAGTAGCTAATATTCTTTCCATAATGGAGGAAGGATACCATTCAACTAACATTTGAAGTGAGAATTTTATAAAGATAGCTCAGATTTACTGTGAGTCCTCAACTCAGGCATTTTGTTGTGTTAAATTCTCAAATAGCTTGGTCATTTGATTCATTACATTTTGCCATAAAAATGCACATTGTGTAAAATAAAGACATTATAAGAGTTAAAAGTAGTGATTACATGGCATAAATAAATTGCTTGCATAACAAATATTAGTACTTCATATGCAGGAAACAGCATTACAACTTGGATCTATTTGCAGGTCTCTAGAATAAACAATTGTTGATTTGTCACCACCGTTCCTTAGCACAAGTTTAGAAAGACATAGTTACAGTTATATTTTGTCTTCCATCACTTACTATGATGCTAAATTCATGTAATACATTTTATGCATATATATGCACATGCATAAATTACTCATAATATAGTATTATGAGATCTTAAACAATATTTTAAAATAAATTTTTAAGGTTATTTATGCAGTAGTTATTGGTTTTATTAAGCAGACAAAGGTAGAGGGGAGCAACAGAACTTTGATGTAGTCATTAATGGTTTTGGTATAAACATTGATAGTCTATGCTTGGAGGATGAGACATGCAAGAGTTCAATTATTTCCAATACAAAGTAAGATGTACTTTTAGAATAAATAAAGATTTTAACGAATTGTATCCCTATTTATGTGTGGGTAAAATATAATTGACTTAAAATTTTAACAAACTTCAAAAAATTTCTAATAAGAAGTAAGTGATAAGAAATTTCACTTGTGTGATTTATTAGGCTGATTCACAATAGGTGAATGACCCAATCTGAGCCTGATAATGCCCTACCTTTAGATTCCAGTTACCATTTTGTATGGAAGTTAAAGAAGAACACTGTGAAATCACTTGCAGGTGCTTAAGCTCTAGACCTAGCTGATAATATCAACTGCCAAATATTGAAAGCTCGAATCTTTCACAAAAGATTAAACTGCATGTAAGTATGGTGCATCTTTGATCCTTCTGAGATGAAATTTTAAAATTAATAAAATATCTATTGTTTTGATCTTCTTTTAATTTAATCAACTTTTTAGAACAATTTCTTATTCATAAGTAGTCTTTAAAGTTTAGAGTAGATTTGTTTTACAGGAGTAAAACCTACTGAAATCATGAGAGAGAATCAAGTTATATTATTTTTATATTGATATTATTGTGCAATAGTAATAAGATAGCAGACTGTCCTGACACCTATAGTAAATTGTTGGTTTTCTTTTTATGATCTTTGGTTAATGGTATTAAAACGTCTTGGAATGTGTTTTCTAAGTTGCAGGGGACTACTTCCTATCTCAGAAACAATTAACGCATGACACTTGAAGACTTACAGAGTTCTCAATGCAGTTTTGACATCAGAAGGGGCATTAATAGCAATCCTATTATAAAAGAGATAAATAATTACTAAAATTTTAACAATTCTTATAGGATCATCCTTAAGAATTAAGAAATCATCTATTTGTCTATATAACATCACTACAAAATAGTATATCTAATTTGCTCTTCAGAGATCTGCTCAAAAGGGTGGGCAAATACCTTGGATTTTTATGTATATTTAATAATAACAATGATAGCATATTAATAGCAGAAATCTTTCCTAAATTGAAATTTTCCTGGGCTTTGTCTACTGGAGCAAATCTGTTATAGATATTTTAATCCAAGGTAGACCCATCTCAGGAAGATCACTTGCTACTTTTTAGCTGTTTGCTGATGGCTCCTGACACTTATAGAATCTAGTAAGTTTGAGTGAGAAAGAATTGTTACAAGTAAAAGTATTTGACCCCCTTTTCTTTGGTTTACTATCTTTGTATGTGGTTCTCCCCCCCCCCCACACACACACATGCATTCCTGGCTTGACACCACCCAACAAGCAATGCACACAAGAAAGTTCTCAAGTAAGACTAATAAACTGAGCTAGCTTAATGTTATATTGTGAGATTCAAAAATTGTAAGCTGAATAAATTTCTTTTCTTTATAAGGTTACAGGCCTGAAACTTAAACTAATACAACTTCATTTTAAGGTTTAAAAAAAAAATCTCCATTTTTTTGAAACAAAAATAATTCTCTTTCTTCTAGGGATAGACCTTTTCTTTAAAAAATGATAAATTTTTCTTTGAATGTTTTATAAATGTATACATTTATAAAATGAATTTTGATCACATTCACCATATTTTTTCTTCTACCTTCAGACATATTCATAATACAGTTCAATTTATATATGTAATAAATTAAAATTAATTATGTAGTTTTAACAAATACTAATGAATCATTAAATAAAATCCTACATCTCAAAGTGAATTTTTCTTTAAATTTGTGAAGTAATTGCTTTATGTCTGCAAAAGAATCTGTGATTATAATAAAGTGCTTTAAAATTTATAAATAGGTAGAAATGTCTCAAATTTCACTAAAAACTGTTATCCATTCATGTCCCTTCTAGTTTGATGCTATCTTATCAATTAACAATGAGAAAAATGTAGTCTTATTGAATCTATTTAATATAATATTCAATAAATCAATGAATTTTCTCCTATTTTCTATTTTATAGTTTGTTAGAATTGTGGGTTTGGAATGTTGGCAGCTGATTATTCAATCATAGCTTTTTTTATTAAGCAAATCAGATATATCTATACTATTTACAAAAAACAAAAAAACAAAACAAAATAAAAAACCCAAAACACCCTCCCAAAATAAAACCACCAATACCACCACCACCACCAACAACAATAATAACAACAACCACAACAACAAAACATAAAGGGCTAGAAAGTTGGCTAAACACTGAAGAGTGCTTGCAGACATTAAAGAGAACCAGAAGTCAATGTCTATGTTAGGGCATTCACATCTGCCTTAAACCCAGTTTCTGCCAATTCAATATCCTCTTCTGGCTTCCATTTGCATTGCATTTACAATATATACTGACACACAGACACATACTTATGTACAAAATAAAAAAATGACATTAAAGCAATTTAAAAAGTAAATTAGTTCATTTTAGGCACATCCACCAATAAAAATAATTATCTCATTCTTCATAGAGTGGATTATAGAGGAATTTTAACTCAACAACATGGCTACACTGGCAAAGGGTCACACCTAAAGATATGATCTTGCTGGAATGCAGATATACTATGCATATTTAATATGGCTAGAATATACACTTTTATTCCCTCTAGCTGGACTAGACATGTCCTAGTACACACTTACAATCCCAAACAATGAAGGCAAAGTTATGTTTGTAGAATGAAACAGCTATGTTTGAAATTTACATCTAATTGATGGACAGAAAAAGTGATGAATCAGAGAAAGATTTGACAGAATGATTCAGAGGTAGAATCTGCCCACAAGATAGGAAAAGGAGACTATTTAAGAGGACAGAGAAGGAGAAAACATATATGGTGTCTGTGGCAGTTCTATGGGGATATTTTAAAGTGACATGTTACAGAGACAACAAGCTAGATACAAGTGAAGGCAGAATGAGCCAGAGGATGAGAAGGAGCCAGAAGATTAGAACACATTGCCATAATAATACAAGGCAAAGTGGAACAATTCAGCCAGAAGCCAAGAGAATTCAGATTGAATCAGTCAGCTTAGAGAGGAGTTTGGCCAGAACAGCTGAATTGAATCAGTCTGTCAGAGTTCAGAAAGAACAAGACAGGGTGAGCTTATTTTAAAGTAAGCCGCAAGACGACAATTATATTTAACGAATAAAAGTTGCTTTTATAGTAGAATACTATGTAGAGTAGGGTAAGGTTTAAAATTACAAATATCCACTATAAAAAATATGCTCCTGTTAATGACTAATCTTCAGGAGAACCAGAGTTTCAGTGCTCTCCTATATAACTGGGAGAATCAGCCATTAAGCAATCATACTTAATTATCCAAAAGTCACAAAATCTTTAAGTTGCAACAAAACTTCAACTTGATGCCTCTTAAATTTTTTCTGAGATCAATTGGAATTTCTGAATCAATATTGGAGTTTATCTATAAAGATGATTGCTTTTTTATAAAGAATACAAATAAACAAAGAATAAAGAAAGAAATTGTCTGAATATTGCTACATGTTTGAACTTCAATACGGTATAATAGCATTCATATATGTTCTGATATTATAAAATGTTACTCATAATTTATCTGAACATATGAAGAAATTAGTTAGATAATATTGCTGTTCTTGTGAAATTTTTTTCCCATAATCTAAATAGTAAATGAATTAAAAAAAAACTAGAAAATTGTATATAATTCCAAAAAAAGGATAATTAATGACAGACAAAGCATCAGAGATATTTTAGTGGGTTAAGAATATGAAGAGAGCAAGGTTTATAAAATGTGGGTAAGGTTTGTTCCAGGTAAAAGGTAAAATGTATGGAGAAATAAACATGTCTTTCAAGAAACAAAAAGACTAAGGTGCTATAGAAGGAGAAAGTGGAATGCTCCCAGTATCTTCTGAACTTTGGCTGGAACTTTTTGTTAAATGTATAAGAAATTTTCTTCCACCTAGTATATTATAGCCTCTACTACTGGTAGAGAAGATAGTCTGTGTTTGCATTGTTAAGTATAATTTTAAACTTTTTCAGACTGTGAAATGTTATTCCCAGAATGCTTTGCACTATGGGAGAAATGACAATGTCTGTGGAGATTCCACCTCAGTGCACAAGAGAAGGTCATTTTATGGGAGAAACTGAAATTGGGATCATTTTTCTATTGAAAACAAGTATTTTCTATAAACCTTTCCTATTACACTGGTATTTTCTCTAATTTTAGGAAGCTAAATTATATTTGAATTGTTATGTAGAATGTAGACTAATCAACAAAAAAGAAATATTAATGAAAGTTATTGAGAATCTGAATTCTAGTGCACAATATGCTAGGGATGGGAAAAGGGAGTTGTATTTCATACATTTGTGCATGATCTTTCTCTTTCCTTTCCCATAGCTTTACAATTCTATTGTTGTATTCTTTCACAGCATATATCACAAACTAATTATTTTCTTTCAATCCAAACATTTTCCACCTTGGCAAAACTTTATTGACTAAATGACATATAGCAATAACATTATTGCAATAGAATAATCAGATAATGACTTTTCTTAACTTCTTTCAATGATAAACCCAAATCAAACTATAGAAGAATTATGGAGTACAATTAGTAATACAAATTATAAAATGGTCTCATATTAACTAATAAAAGTCAGAAACAATTTCATATTCTATTTCTTAGTTTTATTTTGATTTCCATCTGTTTTTATTAAGCAACCAGTTTTGATAGGCTAAAAAAATCAAATAAAATATTTCTAGAGGTACGGCCATTAATCTCTGATCTATGTAAATCGTTAGTATGCAGAAAGTTTATGAAGGTAATTAAATTGCATTAGCAATTTCTAAGAAAGTCTCTAGAGAGATACACAGTAGGCTTTCCTTTTCATGGGCACAAAGCAACTTCTAGAGTCAGAACAAGACTTACAATAATCAAAGATAGTTCATATATGGTATAACAACTATAAATCCATTGCTCTACCCAGTCCATGAAGAGAAAAATTTAGGTAGTTGAAATGCTTCCAAAAGACAGTTGCTTGGACATGTTAGGAATCTAATTAAAAGTTCTGGGATGAACATGCAGCTGAGAGGGCAAACTGAATATGTGAGAGCCATGCTGAGTCTATGACTGCAGAATTACTACCAGCTTATTCTGTTGTAAGAACTAGTCTCCTTTATTACAAGGTCAATGACAGCACATGATGGAAGCTCAGCCATTAAGTGGCTAAGGCCTTGGTGAGTGGCTCCCTCAGGGACACTCAGCACTGAGGTTCTTTGGTCAACAAACCATAGATCATTGTCATGACAGATAAAGTCTCTGTAACTGTCTAGTGACAGATTGCTGGTTAATGAATAGTTTGTTAATAAGCAGGGCAACTGAGAGTTGAATGTTGATGAGTCAAAGGTCACATTGTCAATGTTAATTTTGAAATGTCTCTCCTTCACTGGAATTCGCCTTAGGTTTTTTTTTCAGTCAAATGGGAAGAAAATGTGCATTTCATGTTTAAAGCAGATAGTAATGGAGGAATTTTGTTTTTGACAAAATGTCAGATTGAGATGCACTTTATAAGGTAGTCTACTGCCTGTGTATAGTTTAGATACACAAGAAGAAAGTGTCCTTTAAAATAATTTATCTTCTTTGGCCTATTGACATTATAATTGCCATGGATAATTGTACTAAGTGGCCTGAGACTTGAAAGTATTCCCAACCAGGATGAGACTAATGGAAGTAGAATTTTTGATGAGCTTTAATTGGTGTGGAGTATGAAGAATTATTTGAACTGCAGTTATAGAAGCAGCTTTGGATATTTTAGGTTCAAAGTGATGCATAGTAGTCACAGGGTCACTAAATAAATTTTATCAACAAAACACTTGGAAAAATACATCCAAATGTAAATATAGAGCATTGGATCAAGATGTTTTTATCACCATTAAAATCTTTATTATGTGTAACTTTTCTGTGTGTGTCACCATTACAATCTTTGCACATTACTCTCAGCAGAAACACAAGTTTTGTTCAGGAAGATATGCTGTACTACGGATACACATAGTAGAGAGATGGGTTAAGCTACACTAAAAAGAAAGAGGAAGTATTGAAAAATTCTATTTCAATGAAAGAAAAATATAAGGAAATGCTTATTAGTTAGTTCTAGAAATGAGCTGATGGCTAATGCGTAAGTTGAGGACATCAGTGTAAAATGTATTATGGGCATGAAAATATTTCCAATGCAGGACTTCTCCAGAACCAACTTTCTCCTTCCAGGGTCTTTCCACACAATACAATATACATTTCTCTATATCACCTTCATTGCATGGGTATATATCTGCCATAAAATATCATGGTATTTTTCTCTAAGTAAGTATGTCCTTCACATATATGTGCGCATACATAATACATTGATCATGACTATTTTAATTTATTGTTAGACTAGTTGTTTATTAAATTTTTTAACTGAAAAATGTTTTCTGATACGTCATGTTATTTAAATTTATCTTTTAAAAACGTGCATGTTGGCCGAAATAACACTCATCCCATGTCCTCAATAGTTTTATGTCAACTTAACCCAAGCAGAAGTCATGTGAAAGGAGGAAATTTCAATTAAGAACACTCTTCCATAAGATTAGGCTGTAGCAAGGTTCTAGGGCATTTGCTCAATTAGTTATCAGTGGGGGAGGACCCAGACTATTGTGGATGATGCCATCCCTGGGCTGGTCGTTCTGGGTTCTATAAGAAAGGAAAGTGTGCAAACCAGGAGTCTCAAGGCAATAGAAACACTCCTTCACACATCAGCTCCTTGCTCCAGATTCCTGCTCTGCTTGAGTTTCTGCCCTCAGTGAGGACCTATGATGTGGAAGTGGAAGTGAAAAAAACTCTTTCCTTCCCAGGTTGCATTTCATTGCAACAATAGTAATGCTAACAACGGTACCACAATTGAGGGCTGGAGGGATGACTCAGTGTGTTAGAGAACTGACTGCTCTTTCAGAGGTCCTGAGTTCAGTTCACAACAACCACATGATGGCTCACAAACATCTGTAATGGGATCTGATGCCCTCTTCTGGTGTGTCTGAAGATATCTATAGAGTATTCATATCCATAAAATAAATAAATCTATAAAACAAACAAAAAACAAAATAAAATTTAAAAAAGGATACCACGTGTCACTTAAAACTATGTCTTATTATTTAGGGTATTGAATTTAGAGGGCTTAATAATAAATAGTTCTGTCTAATCTTTAAATAAGTGAAAAAGAATCACACAATTGTAAACTAAGTTGCTTATTTTGGTTTTGTTCTGTCATATAATAAAACAAAACAAACAACAACAACAAAACTTGTATCAGTGGTATTATTTGAAAATTCTGTTTGCCTTTTACAAGTATCCTGTAGATTTTATTTATTTATTTATTTATTTATTTATTTATTTATTTTCGAATAGGCCTGGAAGTGGACAACAACTACTACTTGGTCAGGGAGTGTGGGCAACCATTACTACTTGCTTAGGGACTCCCAAGTGTTGGCATGAAAACCTGAGGCTTCATTGCTTTAGCCATGCTTTGCGGAATTCTGCCAAATATGAACTAGATCAAAGGTTATCTTTCTTGAAGGAGGCTTTGAATAAAAATATCATCTTCAGTGTGTTGACATGATGGATAATCAATAGAAACAGAGACTATGCTTTGGCTCATAAAAACCAGGATGTTGTTACTACTATATTTAGATGTTTGTGCAAATAAAGCTTACTTAACAAACACCATGATGTGACAAAACTTTCTATGTGCATCACCCTTAAATTGACATCTTTATGGCAAAATGGAAAGGAATGAAATAATGTGAACAAATGGAATCATTTCAACACAGTAAACATGATAGCGATACTATTTTTTTTATTTATTTTACTTATGTTAGTAAAGTTATGCCCTTTTCTCCTTCTCATTTTTCTCCCCAAATCCTATGATGTAACCCCCCTCCTGGCACTCTTTCAAACTTGTAGCTTATTTTCTTTAATTGTTGTTACAAAATGCTCTTAATACATTAGTACAAATTGTTCAGTTTATGTAAAGTTACTTGTATTTATGTTTTTGGGACTGATACCTTGGTATTTCTCCTTGGAGAAGACTATTGCTAGACTGTCTCAGACCCTCTAGCTCCTGATAATGACACAGTGACTTATTAATATTTGTTAAAAGTTAAGCCTTAGCTGGCTACCTCGCAGACTGCTCATATAATTTAAAGTAACCAATCTATTCTAGTCCACATTTTCTACATGGCCTAGTCCCTCTCATTTGGTCCCAGTACCTGTTCCTTCCACTTCCATGTCACTCTGGTGAGTCCCATGTTCCTTATTCTTCCCAGAGAGTGTATTATTGCCTGAAAGTACCACCTTTCCACTCCTGCCTCAGCTATTGGCCATTGGATCTTTATTAAACTGATCAGAAGATGGGTGGGGGAGGTGTATGTTTATGAACTACTAAGACAGGTGATGATCCATAAAATTAACAATACCAAAGTCCAGCCAGTACACAACTTGCCAGTACTGAAAACAACATTTGACTAATACAAAGACAACCTTTACACGGTGTACAAAAAGATTACCCTAACAGAAGACCATTTCTTTTGTTATTGTTGTATGCTGGGACATCCAGCCTTCACAGGACCAAGGGCCTCTTCTCTCATTGATGTCTGACAAGGCCATCCTCTGCTACTTATGCGGCTAGAGCCATGGGTCCCTCCATGTGTACTCTTTGGTTGGTGGTTTAGTCACTGGGAGCTCTGGGGAATCTCCCCAACAATATCATTCATATTGTTATTCTTCATATGGGGCTGCAAACCCCTTCAGCTCCTTCAGTCCTTTCTCTTATGCTCTTAGCATTATTTAGTTGTCTGTAGTTCTTTTATCTTCCTGTTTTCCTTTCTTCCTTCCTTCCTTTTTTCTTTTATCTCTTTTTCTGGAGGAGGAGAGAAAAGGATTTATAATTTGGTTTACTCTTCCAGGTCATAGTCCATCACTGAAGAATGTCAGGGCACTAATTCAAGCAAGAACTTGGATAGAAATCATGGAGTAACACTTCTTTCTGACTCTTTCAGGATAATGGTTAACTAGCTTTCTGATACTGCTCTGAACTATCTGTCTAGGGAATGGTGTTATCCTCAGTATACTAAGACCTCCTATTTTTATCAGTTAACAGTCAAAGCTATCTACCAAAGATGTTCCTATAGGCATAATCAGACTGCTATTTCACTTCAAATCTTTATATTAAATGTCAGGTTTAAATAGTCCATAAATCTTCATTTGCTTAAATTCCATCTTGAGGTGATTTTAACACATCAGCAGAAAATGTTTTCACTTCTGCAGCTGGGTACATAGCTGGAAGTTTCAGACCAGGCTCCCCAGACTTTCTCTAAACTAGATGTGGGTATTTAATAGAGGTAAAATTTTGTTTTTGTTATTGTTTTGCTTTGTTTTGTTTTGTTTTGTTTTGTTTTATAGGGTTTCTTTGTATACCTTGACTGTTCTGGAGCTTGCTGTGTAGAACAGGGTGGTCTTGAACTCACAGAGATTTGCCTGTCTCTGCATCTCTTTCCCTCTGCCTCCTGGGCACTGAGATTAAAGGTGTGAGCTACCACCAATGACTTGATAAAGTTTTGCATAATTAGTTGATACAAACCTTTAAAAATCAAACTTGTTCATTTATTTGTGTG
The DNA here is from genome assembly GCA_019843965.1 of Rhynchomys soricoides. Lineage (NCBI taxonomy): Eukaryota > Metazoa > Chordata > Mammalia > Rodentia > Muridae > Rhynchomys > Rhynchomys soricoides. The sequence goes on from JADRCH010000162.1 coordinate 5,052,000, forward strand.
TGTGTTACTTGTGCATGTGTACGATGCATACAAGTCAGTGTACAAGTGTATAAGCTAGCTTAGGCACAAGTGAAGAACAGAGCAAGATGTTGACTTCATCTACCATATTGAGGATTTGAAGTCAGTTCCTCATGTTTTCACAGACTCATCTCCCCAACTCCACATACTAATTTTAAAGGAGCATTCCTGGCATTCTTGGAATATATCTGAAGGCTGCATATCATTACATGGTACATATATGCCACATCTTCCCTAGCAATCATGAACATGATGAATGACCTTGTTGTCTAGAATGCCTTCTAGCATGTCTTCATATATGTAGAATTTCTATGTGATACCTACGGTGTTAGTATTTTATAAGGGTAAACAAAATATCTGATAAAATGATTAAGTAGAAGAAATAGGTCTTATAGCTCAAATGGAGCAGAGGATAGTTGCTTGGTCTCTTGTTAAGAGCATTACAGCAGCAAAGGTACATAACATCTCTACCCCTCTCTGTGTACAGGAAGCAAACAACTAATTTGGGAAGGGGCCCAGGGACAGTACAACCACCAATAACATATCAATAGTGGCTTAATATTTCCAGCTACACCATGGTTACTACTACCCTTCACTACTATCCAATATTGCTACCAAGTTATGAATCCACTAAGGGGTTCATGCCTTGTTATTTAAAGCTCTCAAGATGCCATAATTTCCTTAAAGTTTGTTAGCTGGCAGCAATGTTGCCAATATATGTATTTGAAGGAGTTCCATGTCTATGAACATACACTTTCTCTAAGGACCAAGGCCATGTGTAATGGCTAGAGAAAAAAAATCTAAACGGTTATAATACTGTCATATATATATGACATATATATAGATACTGATACACACACACACACACATATTCCTTCTTTTTATTTAATCTTTTTCTAAACTCCAGATTTTGTCTTTTTCAATATCTTTATAAATAATTCTCCTAATTTTTTGTTCTTCCATGGCTGCATTTCACAACTCGTAGGTTCTGAGAGGCACACATAAAAGACTATAATCCAGGTCATTGCAAAACTCTTGTGTTCCTCAATAAGTAGATATATAGTACAAGTGTATTACAGATGATTGGCATTTAGAGGATGGATGTGATTTCTATTTTCTGTTAACAACTTATTTGGAATGAGACAAAACTAGAAGAGTTTGAGGTACCCTTGGCTATTAGTGAGGCACATTTGGATAATTGTGAGGCATACTTGGATAATTGTGAGATACACCTGTACAGTTGTGAGGCACACCTGGTTTGGTGGTTTGAATATGTTTGGCAAAGGGAGTGTCAATATTTGGAGGTGTGGCCTTGGAGGAGGAAGTGTGGCCTTTTTGGAGAAAGTGTGCCATTGTGGGTATGGGTTTTAAGATTCTTGTCCTAAGTGGGTGGAAATAAGTCTTCTCCTAGCTACCTTCAAAACAAGAGGTGGAACTCTTAGCTCCTCCAGCCTCACATCTGACTAGACACTGCTATATTCTTGCCTTGATGATAATGGACTGAACCTCTTAACCTGTAAGCCAGTCCCAATTAAATCTTTCTTTTATAAAAGTTGCTGTGGTTACAATATCTGTTCACAGCACTAAAACCCTTAATAAGACACCTAGATAGTTGTATCACTGAGAGTATTTCAAGAGTATATTACCTAAGGAAGGAAGACATATTCTGAAAATAGATGACAACATCTCCAAGGCCCAGAAGTCCTAAAAAGGAGAGAGAACAAGTTAAATGAACTGTTGCAGTCCCTTTTCTCTGCTTTCTGATTCACATAGGTGTGAGCAAGCTCCTACAACCACAGCCATGAGTCATTCTTACCACTGAGGCTATTCCACCACAATGAAGTGTCTTCACCAGGTGCAAGCCAAATAAATTCTTCCTCCTTTAAGTTATCCTCTAAAAACACCTTATCATGGTACACACAGAAGCAACTAATAAAAAGATGATATAATGGACACAATGGAAAATAATCTTTTTTTCTTATAAAATTAACATTTTATTTTAGAAGAAATACAATAACCATGGAAATATCTGTAGAACAGAAAATGATAATTGAGATGTTCAAGTCTATATATCATTTACATTCTTTTAAAATACCTTAATCAATATTATCTTCCTTTAAGAAATTCCATTCATTTCTTTTTTTATTTTCCATCATCTATAATTTGTACTGAATATTTCTTCTTCTAAACTGAAATTTGTTTTATTTCACTATCTGTTACCTAATCTACTATAAACATGACAATAGTTTCACATAGTGAATGTCGACTTATATGTTATGAAATATTACTAGAAACATTTGTGCCTTAGCAATCAGCATGTAAAGTTATCAAGTTTGACATGTCACATGTTAATCCAATTATTATATAGTTGTTACTGCCCTAGAGACTATAGTTCATGCAGCAAAAAATAAGAAGGCGTCTTTCGAAGAAGAGGATAACCTACTCAGAATCTGAAGCCTATGATATATTATTTGTAATATGAATATATTATAAATAAAGAATAGACCACTATGCAATAGAAAGTAAAGCTGCAAAACCAAAGTAGCTTAAAGGTTGAACAGATTTTAACCAGGTTGAATAAAGTACATGTTTTAAAGTAGGAAAATAGTGTTTACTCAATACTTCTGTTCTAGAAACATTTGCTTCAGTGGAGTATCTCTATACTGCAGCTGCAGCATGTTCTAAGCCTTGTATTTGTCTCTGAAAGCACAGTGATAATGTTAAGAATAAGCACAGATGTTATCTGTGTGGCGAGCCAAAGTGTCAAGTAAAAGATTGGGAGATACAGAATAGGCTGTATGTGTGTGTGTGTGTGTGTGTGTGTGTGTGTGTGTGTGTGTGTGTTTTCTTGAAAACCAAGTCTTGAACTTTAACATATCTCTATAGAAAATTGGCTCAAAACAGATGATCCATATAATAAAGTTACAAAGAAAGTTTTATCAGTGATACTCACTGACTATTAAATACAGATAATTAGAATGAAGACTATGAGTTAAAAAACCTGTTTTCAGAAATGAAAACGTTTTGGATGATGGTCAAAATGGAAATATAAAGACACAGCATACTGGCTGTGGTGATTTGAATATGCTTAGTTCAGGGAGTAGCACTACTAGGAAGTGTGGCTTTGTTGGAAGATGCATATCACTGTGGGGGTAGGCTTTGCTATGCTCAAGTTCCACTCAATATGGAAGTTCAAATATTTTTCTGGCTGCCCTCTGATCAAGATGTACAACTTTCAGTTCCTTCTCCAGCACACTGTCTACCTGGGAGCTACCTTGCCCCTGCCGTGATGATAATGGAATAAACCTCTGAAACTGTAAGGCAGCCCAGTTAAATGTTTTTCTTTATAAAAGTTGGCTTGGTCATGGTGTGTCTTCACAGAAATGAAACTCTAAAACATGACTAAAGAAAATGGTAAGCTAATTGGGTCTCAAGATAAAGTTTTCATAACCCTAAAATAAGTTACCAAATCTTTACATACACAGCAATAATCTGTCTCCGACTGGGTGGAAGATGACATGTATATTTTTATTTCCATAAAGCTGAAATGGAAGTAGTAGTATTAAATTTTATATACTGTGAAAGAAAAAATGGGTTGCAATGAATGTAAATTACAAAGGTAAAATAAAAAAGCAAGAAGGAGTTGGGTAAATGTAATACATCTCTTAGTTGTGTTTATTGGCTATTGAGTGTGTTTATACACATTTTATACTTTCTTATGTTCCATGATTAAGTTCTGTTTATGTATATTAAACACACAATAATGAGTTTTATATTTTCCAGATCTTGTGAACCATAATAGAATGTATATTAAGTAAACTATTGAAATTTAAGTCACTATATCATAAATCCAAAACGATCAATTTAGCATTAGAATACCATGTCTAGCTTTAAAATCATATGATAGTTAAAATTATGCTTTTTCACCAGAGAATCCCAGTGTCCTCCCTTTCCTCTCATATCGGCCATAAAACTTTATTTATATTAGTCATTACTGAAATGAATTCTCTCATCCAAATCATAGTTCTTAGTTTAACTTCAACTTTTGAAAACATTTACCTGCTATATTTACTTTTAAACCTAATCTATTAAAAGTTTTAGATTATCACATTATACACCATTCCATACCCTTCATTATTTATTTTAAAAGAAAATTGTGTAATAATTGTCCTTGTCAGAAAAATGTATTTTCTAGATTTAATACCAGTGTTTCATATTGCTGGTACCTTGGAGCATTCAGGACTCTGTCCTTCATTTCTCTTCTTGGGACAATTCACAAAATCATTTTTAAATGTATTAGTGAATACTTTGTTTATTTACTGCATGATAATACTGCTCTTTGACTGAAGATATAGAAAGATGTAGCAGCAAATGCTTTGGTTACACAATATATAAACACCAATTTGGAGATGCACAAAGGTCTTGAGCTTGCCCCACAAGTATCAGTAGGGTTTATACTTTAAGAAATTTCAAAGAGACAGTGAGAAGATGTATTCTGTTCTAAATGCTGAGTCCTTGAAAAGAATGTGGGCTTGAATTAACTGTAAGTATTCATTTAAAATAAGACTTACTTCCTATACTGGTAATCTCAGTTTAAATTTAACATCTGAATAAAAGCTGAAAACAATCTGAAAGTATTTTAAAAACATCAGAAAAACTCAATGTCTTAATTTAATAATTAGGCAGTGTTAAGCAGAAGACTGCAGTGATACTATGTATGGGATAGTACCCCTGATGCCACAGGCAGTGAGTAGGAGATAAATGAGAAGGACTGGATATTTGTTCAATTGTTAACTAGATTTTCTGCCCAGTTCCCTATTTGTCATTTGTTACAAGTAGTATTTTATAGTTTCCAGTTTCTAAATTACACTTTGTTTTCTTTATAATAGATTTTATGCAAAATACAAAAGTAATTGAGGTGTACAGATGTTTCTGGGGATGTTTTTTTCCATTAATTTGTACATCTAATGATAGGAAATTAATAGTAATGTTTTCCAGACCAAGGAAGAATGATCTCTCACTGAACTTTTCTCTGATACGGTCACATAACATGTAAAGATAAGACATTAGAATTAATTAATTTTTCCCCTTTTCTCTTTTACATGAAGAGAACTGCTAAGCAAAATTAAGCATAGTAAAGCAACTGTCATGTTCTCTGCTTTCAGTGGGATTAATGTTGCCATAGATGCTTTACTAAGTGATTTTTAAGACAATAGTTGGGAAATGTTTCTCACTTTATCTTTTACCTAAAATCTTATAAGTGACACTGAACCTGAATCTTAATGAATAGAAAACAATTTTAGCAACTTTATTCTGTTTTATTCAGCATCTTCAAGCAGGGTCTCTGCTTATGAATTATAACCAAGCTGAAAGGCTATTGAGATCAAAATATGACTAAATTTTAATTCTATATCTAAAATTTATGAAAAATATGATAGGTATTTCTAATAACCCCATGCTTTTAAAATTGGTTTGTTGGATACCTAAAAGATGGGTACCTAAAAGATGATAATTTAATATTCTCAAAAATGACCTTCTGGCCTCTCTTTTTTACTGACTGTGCACCCTGTTCTTCTATTTCTGTTAAAGGCAACCTCAGCCTTCTGAGTTTTAGGTTAAACCCTTGAATCCTTTCATGAGTCTCACATGGTTCTTACACAATATCCCCTCAGGTTATAGTCTCTAAATATCTCCACTGCAACATGTATGCAGTTTCTCTCAGCTGTTTGGTTTACTTCCCAGTCTGAATCACCAGATCTATCTCTCTCTCTTTCTCTCTCTCTCTTTCTCTCTCTCTCTTTCTCTCTCTCTCTCTCTCTCTCTCTCTCTCTCTCTCTCTCTCTCTCTGATTCCTTGCTATGGTTTTGTCTCTTTTTTTCTTTTCTGATTCCTTTTGTGATCAGTTCTCAGTAAATGGTTTAGTATTATTCCAAGGACCAGCCTTGGCTTGGTCAGAGGTTCCGAGGAAGCTTTATTTGGGAGCTGCAAAAAGAAATACCCAAAGTCAAATTGTGGGTACAAGCTGACAGCCTCTATGTAGTTTGCTCAAGATAGGTTTCTAGATAGCTCTCTGCACATAGCTCTTGGCTCTATAGTCTGTTCAAGACAGCTTTCTGTTTGAGACTACTTGCTTGAGGTACCTTTCAGCTAGTAGCAGTTCTCTCATGTTAGAAAAAATTCTTTTTTTTGACGTTTCCCCCTATCCAGATCTCCCCATTGGAACCTCCCTATTCCCTCTCCAACCCCCTGCCTCTATGGGAGTATTCCCCCACTCACCCACCAACCTACCTTCCCACCCACCTACCCACTCTCGTCTTCCCTCCTTGGCATTCTCCTATACTGGGGCATCTAACACCCTCAGGTCCAAGGGCATCTCCTCCCCGTGATGGCTAACAAGACTCTCCTCTGCCACATATGTGGTCAGCACCATGGGTCCTTCCATGTGTATTCTTTGGTTGGTGATCCAGTCTCTGGGAGCATCAGGAGGGCAGGCCAGTTGCCACTGTTGCTCCCTCCATGGGGCTGCAAACTCCCTCAGCTTCTTCAGTCCCTTCTCCAACTCCTCCATCTGTGACCTCACGCTCAGTCCAATGGCAGCTGTGAAGTGACTCTTGGGTATTCAGTGAGTACATACCATGTTCATTCTTTTGTGACTGCATCATCTCGCTCAGGATGATATTTTCAAGTTCTATCTATTTGCCTGCGAATTTCATAGAATCATTGCTTTTAATAGCTGAGTGGTATTCCGTTGTATAAATGTACCACATTTTCTGTATCCATTCCTCTGTTGAGGAACATCTGGGTTGTTTCCAGTTTCTGGCTATTATAAATATGGCTGCTATGAACATAGTGGAGCATGTGTCTTTATTACATGTTGGAGCATCTTCTGGGTATATGCCCAGGAGTGGAATAGCTGTGTCCTCAGATAGTATTGTGTTCCTTTTTTTGAGTGTCTGCCAAACTGATTTCCAGAGAGGTTCTTAAAAAGCTCTCTGGATAGTTCATGAGTTTTCTGACTAAAGAAAGAAAAACTGCTAGAAAAAAAATTTTGGGTTTTCTATAAAAAAAATTGAAAGGAACTATGTTCACTCTCCAAAGACATCCAGACAGTTTAGCTCTTGGTAGAAATAATCCCCCCAAAGAACTGCTATTGCTTCTGCTAGCTCATTTCATGAAAACCAAAAACCTAGTTTTTATTTACATATCAATGAAATCATTTACTCTAGGTTCTTTCTTGACTGTCCCATAAATCAGCATTCTATAACCTTAGCCCTTTGACTCTTAGAAGACAGCAAATACACACACAAAACACACACACACACACACACACACAAACAAACAAACAAAAACATGGCAAATGAGTTCAGAGATCTGCCTGCCTTTGCAAGCACAAACAATAAAATTAGCTGGGTAGGCTCCCTTCCTGAGATTACCATTGTAACCATGCCTGGAACTAAATTAGCTCTGTCCCAGGCTGACCTTGAACTCAGAAATCTGTCTGCCTTTGTATCTTTCTGACAAGCTGGCTCATAGTACAGTTGTTTCCGTTTTGCTAGGTCTGTGAAGTCTCTCATATAACTCACCTTATGTCCTTATATTTTGGATAGATGAGAAATTATATATTTTTATACTCATGTTTTCAGAGCTGCCCAGAAAATCACAGAGTTCTACCATTTTGCTGAGACATTAGCCACACCCTTACCTCCTGGACTCCTGCTTTCTCTGATTATTATGAAGTCACTAACCTTTCCAAAGAGGACATTCCCCCAAGGCAAAACATAAAGTAAAATATACAGACAAGGTTTATACCTTGCAACTGTCAACACTTGTGGGAACCCATGAACTGCTGATTCTATTCCAGGGCTAGAAACCATGTCACACCATTTCTTTCACATGGCCAAGCAGGAATCAGCAGTGATTTATCAAGATGTACATTGCTTCATATCACCCCTTATTAACAACTCTGCCATTGTATCCTCCACCAACTTAAAATAATTTTTAAAAATATCTGACCCCAAGCTTCAATGTTACCCTGGTCTACAAGCCCAATATTAAATTTCTGGTTCCATTTATTTTATTTTCCTTCTTGGTCATTTAAAAACACTCATAACAGCTTTATGTTTCAAAACCTACATTAGTTTAGATGTCTGCCATCCTCAAAGTCCATTCACTGGTTGTTTATACCACACAGAATGTCCTATTTTGAGATATAGGAGAATTCTTCTCCTTCAAACCATTGCTCAAGTGTCTTCTCTTTGAGTTCATGCTTTCCATACAGATCTCTTCACATGGCGTTATCTTTCACTTTATTTAGTTAAAATCTCTTAAAATGCAGCAGAATGCAAAATAGCATTCATATTTATTCTATTTTTATGGTGATTTTTAGCAGGTAAATTCACAACCTAGAATCACTCAAGAAGTGAGTTTTTATGAGATAATAACTGGGTTAAGTCAACCTGTAGGTATATCTGTTAACAATTGACATTATTGTGTATTGACTTAGGAAGAGTCAGTCCCTGGTAGGTAGCACCATTCCATCTTCAGGGTTTCTGATCAGTATAAGAGATGAGTAAGCTTACTGACATGAATCAAGCAATCAAGAACCCACAATTTAGTCTTTCTCTCTTCTTGACTATGTTGCAGTTTATATTGCAACCTGGAATTAAAGGCTAAATAAACATTTTCTTCTTGTATTTGTTTGTGTCAGCAACATAAATGAAACTACAACAATTCTATCTGTATATCCTTCACTAGAATTTAATTAAATCTCACAGTATTTTATTACAATCATTTTGCTTAATCAACTATCACCAACATTTTGAAATATTGGAATATCTGATACAAATAATATACACAAAACAACTACTAACCTCAAGAAAGAGTTGGTAGGTAGTACATGAATTCGTAAGAACAACATGCTGTGACAAATGCTATCACTACACTGAATGTAAATGTTTATAAATATATAAATATACTTCTCAAAATCACACACGTAGTAATGACATAGACTTTCCATTATAAATAAAATAATCTAAATCCATGTTTTGGAGGTATTGGCATACAACTGACCACAGATAATAACAGTAGCAATGAAGCACTAACATCTTCTAGCTATACAAACAGTAACATCTTCTATCTAATAATTTATCCCTATATCTATCTCTCTGTTTACCTGTGCCTCTCTGTGTCTGTCTGCCTGTTTATCTGTTTGTTTAGCTATCATCTTGCATTTACCATATACTATATTATGTGTCAAATTTCGACTATCATATACTTAGCTATCGTGTCTATAATCTATCTATTTATCTATCCATCTATATATGTATCTATTCATCTATCTATCATCTATCTTCTACTCATCTGCTAAATGATTAAGGGGTTAGCTCATCCACATGGACAACATGGATGGCCTGATATATAGTACTGGCAGTGAGATATGGAATAAGGTGCAGGGATGCCACTTTCTTTTGATGTTTACTATTTGTCTTTGTGACATAGTTTCCTATATTGTACTATGGTACTTCCTCTTTAAAGAAATAATAGTGAGAATCACATAAAATGGAACTAATACATTAAAATGCAGTAAACATTAACTGCTTTATATCCTAGGATACAGCTGAGTGCCTACATCATAAATTTGCATTTTGTAATTCTTTATATGCTTGAGTATTTCACCCATACATATATAGTAAAAAAAAAATCTTGAGCTGTTTTCATATTATTTTTCTCATTCTTCATTCTTCTTTCATATAATCCATCCTATCTGTAGCTTCTTCTTCACTCTTCCTTCTACCTCCCTTTCCTTCAGAACCACTCCTCCTTTATTTCCTTCAGAAAAAGCAAGCCTCCCAGGAATATCAACCAAATATTGCATAACAAGTTATATGACTAAGCACAAACTCTCATCTTAAGACTGGGGGAGGCAATCAAGCAGGAGGAAAGGGGTCCCAAGAACAGGCTAAAGAGTCAGACACTTCCATTTTCATTGTTACAAGTTCCACAAAAAACCCAAGCTAAACAACCACATATATGCAGAGGACCTTGTGTAGACCTATGCAGACTCTGTGATCATTTCAGTCTCTGGGAGCCTCTATGAGTCTCATTAGTTGATTTTTTGGGGTGTATTCTCCTGGTGTCTGTGAACCCTCTGGCTCCTAAAATCTTTCCTTCCCCTCTTCTGTGTGGTTCTTTGTGATGTTCGGCTGTGCTTCTGTGCTTCTGCTCTCATCAGCTCCTGGAGAAAACTCAATATATGCTCACATATTGGGCTAGGCACCAAGACATAAGTATAGCAGAATATGATTTGGAATCATTTCATTAACTTTTTTGTCAGTTAACTTTGGTTCTACCATAGAACTCTAAGACACCCAGATTCCAGTTCCTAACTATTTATGAAGTGTCAAGTATGTGCTCCTTTTCTTGGCATGGCATACAAGCTAGGCCAGTCATTGGTTGACTACTCCCACAAGCTCTTAGCCACCATTTCTCCAATACATCTGCTGATAGGATAGTTGCAAATGATATATCATAAAATAAATTATTCAGAATTATATAGTCTTCTTAATATACTCTTCCAGCACACATTTCTGCAACTAATTTAAACACATTTTATACTTGCTCCTTCCCAAAAATTATGTATCCATTAGTAGTTATATTCTATTTTCCTTGGACTCTAGTCTCTAGTAACCAGGAACATACTTTCTGTATTTATATGTTTTCTTATTATTGACATTTTATATAAGTGAAATTACATAAACATGATCTCCATGTATAAAATAAATGTTCATATATGCTATAGCATTTGCTATATTTTTATGATAAAATTTCAAAAAACAAAAATTACCTAATTGAAAAGGTTCAAGAAATGTCCAAGGCTCTGTGTTGATGGCCCTCATTTGAGCAGCATTCAGACTCATCGTGCAGAAGAAGCTGTCCTGGATCCCAGTGCACAGAACCATGCCAGCAGTCTGGAAGACTCTACAGTGTGGCTGTGAAGAAATAAAGTGATGTGATGATAGCCCTCACTATTACAGATTCCTACCTCTCAGATATTGCTTGACTTTTGCCTTCCTAACAACCAAAAAGTGCAAGGTAAATGATTTTGTATGAATTTCTAACCCCTTTAAGTATAGACTTATAATGATTTCATTATGAGATTTTAATACCTACTTGCTTTTTTTTAGCCATCCTTTCCCTCATTGCTGGGCCTCACTCCTCCCTTCATTGTTCTTCCTTTTCATGTTGGTTTTATGCCTCTTTTGTCACCTTCCTTTCCCATCTCTTCTTCCTTAAGGCTTATTTTTTCCTCTTTTCACTTAGTTTAACAATTAATATTCTCCTGCAGTAAAAAAACTAATAAAATCCCCATCATGGGGTTTCTTCCCACCTCAAACCATTTATGTTCCTGGATAAAAGACACACACACACACACACACACACACAGCTGGGCAACTGCCTACCCTTCATGCTGTTAGAATCTACTTCCTATCTATAACCCAAGTTATTAATTACTATGTTTCATCTGAGCTGTTCTTATCCCCAACCAGTTAGCCCTCTGGGCCATGTTCTCTTGGTCCCTAGCCCATGGAGACTCTTCTTGCTTCTCTATCCCACAATGTCTCCTCCTTCTCTCTCTTCCTTGTGTCCTCAAGCCAGAGAAATTTAACTTATCTATGTCTCTTCTCCCCAGATATTAGCTGTTGGCATCTTCATTTACCAGTCAGAGTTTACTGGGAGCAGGGTCCCTCAGTATCCTGCTTATGGACTCTCTTGTCTTTGGGGCAAATAGTTTTGGTGGACCCAATTGACATTAGAAAGCAAGCAGCATTAGGTCAACCCACTATACTCACCAAATACAAACAGATATAAATTAAAATCTAAGATCTAAATTCTGAGAAAAACCATGGCATTTGTCTTTCTGGGTTTAAGTTACTTTACGTTATATCATAATTTCTAGTTCAGTCCTGCAAATGTGATTTCTTGCTCTTTTCAGTGGACTAAACATTCATTCTGCACGTGTACTTCATGTTCTGTATCCAGTCATCTGTTGTAGGTAGCTGGGGTGGTCTATGTCTCAGTTATTGTGAATAGTGCAGCAATATTGTGGAGAAGCTAGTCACCATACTTCTGTTTTATATTTCTTATAAAGCACCATGATAATATCCATAGAGACTACTCCAGTTCCCATTCCTGCTCACATCCTTATTAAGGATTCTGGTTCTTTTCTTGATGCTACCTATTATGACTGTGTTGAGATATAATCTCAAGGTAATTTTAACTCATATTTATGAGATAGCTGAGGACATTTTATAGTTAATGAATGTATTTATTTTGACAACAATTTATATAGCTCATTAATTCACTCATTGACTAGAAGATTTGCAATTTTACATTTAATTTTACAGTTTTAAAAATAAATTTTAGATGATAGCCCTGGTGTGGAGTACAATAAGGAAAGCTTGTCTCCCATTCTGCAGTCTCACAGTTCAACTAGTTTTTTTCTATATCTATATCTAAACTTTATCACACTTGTCAATTTGGGAGCTCATCTCCTATATTATTGGACTCTCTTTCAGAAAATGCTATCCATTTATTAACAGACAATATCAGTTGTGGCAGCAAACCAGATTGAAAGATTAGGGGTATATTATCATTATCATCATTATTATTAATTATTGTTGTTATTATTCATCTATTTTTCCTTTCTTGTTTGTCGGTGTATGCATGCATGAATTCCATGGACCTGGAATACATGTGAAACTTAGAGGAAAATTTTGGAGAATAGTTTCTCTCTGTCCACAAAGTGGGGCCCACAGATCAAATTTGGGTTTTATAACAACTTTACACACTGAGGAATCTTGCTGGCACTGGCAGTGCTATGCTACCTTTCCTTTCCAGAGATCTGATCCTAAAACATTTTCAAATTGTTTACTGGTCTTCTGTAAATATTCTGAACTTTGAAGACATGAACCTAATATACCCCTCTTTACTTTATATCACAAACATTACAGTTATTTCTCTAATTTCGCAATAATTCCTGTTGAAGATGAATATATAATTATCTTGGTTTCTCTTGAAAATATGTTGATACATAAGAAAATTGTACATGCCAATCATTTTCCCATATATAAAATTCAGATTTTAATAATACATATTGCATCATGCTTTAATGTGAATGTGAGTATGAAGTTGAAACTGGTATTTTATGATCAAATTATCTTAGGCAAAAGCAATTGTTAATGAAATTTATTTAGCAGGTTATATTTAATAATTTTCTCTTTACCATTCCAATATACAGACTCTATACGAGATAAGGAAGAGGAAGATGAGTCACTTAAGATGTGAGATAAAAAATAATCTGTAAGAGATACTGGAAAATAAAAAGAAACATTTTTTATCAAAGTTTACTCATTCACAACTTATGAAATGATGCCAGCACATACCAGAAAACTCTAACAAAAAGTAACAGAGTCACAGGACACATAAACTAAGATACAAGCTTGTTACTCGAGATAGCAAAGTTGTTTTTTGAGAAGAGACTCATGCTAAATTACCCTTGAATGAGACTTGTTCATTATAATCACAGAGAAGTTCCTGTCTGTGGTTTTAATGAAAGCTTGAATATTGATAACCCTAATGATGTGTGGTCACAAATATAACAAAACCATAGAATAATTCTAATTTGTTGATTTTTCTTTGACAGCTTTCTGAAGCTATTGGCTGTTTGAAATATATCCTTCTCTCATTAAGCTCTTGTTGACCTGTGGTCAAGCCTCCACAAAGTCAGGGTGTTTAATCAATGTTACTAATTGCCATTGAGGTAAAAGCAGGGGGTGTGGATTTCAGCAGGTTTTACTTCTGATTGTCATCTAAGTACAAATTCACTCTAAAATTGTTAGGGTAATAATTTGGTTTTCTAATTAATATTTGACTAAAATTTTCTAGTATTTAATTCTTACATTTGTAAGGATATACGTGTGTATGAGTTTGTATATGCAATTCCTGAACAAATTTTCATAGGTATAATTTGAGATATTTGGTCTAGCATACATATTTTTTTATAGCATTTTAGAAAAAAATTAATTAATTCTCTTTACGGAAATTACTTTTAAAAAATGTTTATCAGACTCCCGAAAGCTGTTTTAATAATCTCTTCTTATGGGAGGCCTTGAGCACATAAAAGCTGTTTTGTTTTGTTTGTTTTTTTCATTATTTTGACTCAACGCTAGAAGGCTGTGTCAAAGGCTTCCAGTGGCATTTGTGCAATAGTCAATGTAAGTACTTTTGACAAGAATGCTTTAAGAAATATCATTGTATCTGTATCTGGGGATGGAAATGGGCTCTTCTTTGTTTCCAGAGACTGAGAAATTCTAGTTGTGTCCTACAGGGGTAGCCACACACAGAAAACACTATTTATAAACCTCAAGGTCCCTGTGATTTCTGCTAAAAAGAGTAGATTTATAACATAATTCTATTATTTCCAGCCCTTTTTTCATTTCTTGAAGCTACTGAATAAATTACAGACTTTGTCAAGTTTGGAGTCTATGGATTTCCATCCTCAGTTAAAAAAAGCCTCTGTACTTCCAGTTTCCATCTGCACCAGGAACTGATGCACCAGGAGCCCTACGGACACAGGAACTGAGGAACAGTCTGGGACAGGATCCTTTTGTTTTCCATCTGCACCCAGAGTTGACCCCTTGCCACAGCTCCCCATACCCAGGTCCAGCCTAGAGAAAGCTGGTCTTTCAGGAGTGCCAGCACAACTGAGAGCACAGCTCTGCATACCCAGGTCCTGCCTAGAGAGCGCTGGTCTCCCAAGAGTGCTGACACACCTCAGAACACAGGAGAGAACTGATCTCCCTGGAATGCAGACATACAGGCTAACAGGAGGGACAACCCACAGTCAGAGACAGCTAGACCAGCTAACACCAGAGATAACCCGATGGCAAGAGGCAAGGGCAAGAACATAAGCAACAAAACAAAAGTCTAATTGGCATCATCAGAACCCAGTTCTCCCACCACAGCAAGGCCAGGACACACCAACACACCAGAAAAGCAAGACTCTGATTTAAAATCACATCTCATGTTCATGATTGAGGACATTAAGAAGGGCATAAATAACTCCCTAAAGAAATACAAGAGAATACAGATAAACAGGTAGAAGTCCTTAAAGAGGAAACACAAAAATCCTTAAAGAATTGCACAAAAACCCAACCAAACAGGTGAAGGAATTGAAAAAAAAATCCAGGATCTAAAAACAGAAATAGAAACAATAAAGAAATCACAAGGGAGACAACCCTGGAGTTAGAAAATCTAAGAAAAAGATAGAAGAGAGAATCCTAGGTGCAGAAGAAACCTTAGGAAACATTGACACAACAGTAGAAGAAAATACAAAATACAAAAAGCTCCTAACCCAAGACAACCAGGAAATCCAGGACACAATGAAAAGACAAAACCTAAGGATAATAGGTGTAGAAGAAAGTGAAGATTCTCAACTAAAAGGGCCAGTAAATATCTTCAACAAAATCATAGAAGAAAACTTCCCTAACCTAAAGAAAGAGATGCCTATAAACATACAAGAAGGCTTCAGAACTCTAAACAGACTGGACCAGAAAAGAAATTCCTCCCATCACATAATAGTCAAACACCAAATGCACAAAACAAGGAAAGACTATTAAAAGCAGTAAGGGAAAAAGTTCAAGTAACATATAAAGGCAGATCTATCAGAATTACACAAGACTTCTCACCAGAGACAAAGAAAGCTAGAAGATCCTGGGCAGATGTCATACAGACCCTAAGAGAACATCAATGCCAGCTAAGGTTACCATACCCAGCAAAACTCTCAATTGCCATAGATGGAAAAACCAAGATATTGCATGACAAAAGGAAATTTACACAATATCTTTCTGCAAGTACAGCCCTACAAAGGATAATTGATAGAAACCACCAACACAAGGAGGGAAACTACATCTATGAAAAAGCAAGAAATTAATTTTCTTTAAACAAACCGAAAAGAAGATAGCCACACAAACATAATTCCATCTCTAACAACAAAAATAACAGGAAGCAACAATCACAATTTCTTAATATCCCTTAACATCAATGGACTTAATTCCCCAATAAAAAGACACAGACTAAAAAAGTGGATAAATAAACAGGAACCAACATTTTGCTGCATACAGGAATGCACCTTGGTGACAAAGAAAGGCACTACCTCAGAGTAAAAGAATGGAAAAAAATATTCAAACAAATGGTCCCAAGAAACAAGCTGGAATAGCCATTCTAATATAAAATAAAATTGACTTTCAACCAAAATTTATCAAAAAGATAAAGAAGGACAATTCATACTCATCAAAGGAAAAATCTACCAAGATGAATTCTCAATTCTGAACATCTATGATCCAACTGCAAAGGTACACACATTTGTAAAAGAAACTTTACTAAATCTTAATACACACATTGCACCTCACACAATAATAGTGGGACACTTCAACACCCCTCTCTCATCAATCATGGAAACAGAAACTAAGCAGAGACACAGGAAAACTAAGAGCAGTTATGAACCAAATGTGTTTAACAGATTTCTACAGAACATTTCACCCTAAAACAAAAGAATACACCTTCTTCTCAGCACCTCATGGTACCTTCTTCAAAACTGACCATATAATAATTAGCAAAACAGGCCTCAGTAGATATAAGAAGATTGAAATAATCCCATATATCCTATCAGATCACCAAAGACTGAGTCTAGTCTTCAATAACAACAATAATAAACGAAAGCCCATGTACACATGGATTATAACAATGCTCTACACAATGATACCTTGATCAAGGATGAAATAAAGTAAGAAATTAAAGACTTTTTAGACTTTAATGAAAATGAAGGCATGACATACCCTAATTTATGAGACACAATGGAAGCAGTGCTCAGATGAAAACTCATAGCTCTTAGTGCTTCCAATAAGAAATTGGAAAAAGCATACACTAGCAGCTTAACAGCACACCAGCTCTAGAACAAAAAGAAACAAATACATCCAAGAGGAGTAGGGGGCAGGAAATAATCAAACTCAGGACTAAAATTAACCAAATGGAAACAAAAAGAACTATACAAAGAATCAACAAAACTAGGAGCCAGTACTTTGAGAAAATCAACAAGATAGATAAACCCTTAGCAAGACTAACCAGAGGGCCCAGAGACAGTATCCAAATTAACAAAATCAGAAATGAAAATGGAGATATAACAACAGAAATTCAGGAAATTCAAAAATTCATCAGATCCTACAACAAAAGCTTATAGTCAACAAACCTGGAAAATCTGGATGAAATGGACAATTGTCTAGATAGATACCAGGTATCAAAGTTAAAGGATGATCAGATAAACCATCTAAACAGTCCCATAACCCCTCAAGAAATAGAAACAGTCATTAAAAGTCTCCCTACCAAAACAAAAGCCCAGGACGAGATGGGTTCAATGCAGAATTCTATCAGACCTTCAAAGAAGACCTAATACCAATACTCTTCAATCTATTCCACAAAATAGAAACAGAAGGAACACTACCCAATTCATTCTAGAAGGCTACAGTTACATTGATACCAAAACCTCACAAAGACCCAACAAGGAATGAAAAACTTCAGATCAATTTTTCTTAGGAATATTGATGTAAAAATACTCAGTAAAATTCTTGCAAACCTGATGTTGCTCGTTGATACAATGCTCTTTGATTTTAGAAATGTTTATGGATATATGATTGCATGCATTATGTCTATTTATATTTTTATTATTCTTTTCTCAGATAAATGCATAACCAACAATCATGCACAGTGTCAGGCTATCTTTTCATTGTGTCTCATAAAATGGCTGTGGAAACATGCATTCAAATATATCAATGTTTCTTTTGTGTTGAGCTGATTTTGTTTATGGTTTCAGAAAAAAATATTTGCTGAGCTCATAGTTTCAAGAATCCATCTGCTTTCCTCTAAAACCTTGCTTTGTGTTTTCCATATTTATATTTAGGTTTATAACCTGGTTTTAATTCATTTTTATTTGGTTTCTCTTAAAATTTGTAGGTAATTTTTTAATCTATGAAAATAACATACAGTTGTAGCACTGTTTTAAAAATTATGATAGTCTTGGTTTATAATGTTAATTTTATGAGTAAGTGACTTAACCTAACTAAGCAGGTCTTTAACTTCTAATTTGTTTTTTATAAAACTTTTCATTGATATTTATAAACATTGGTAGAATGATGCTGTACTCTCATATCTTCTTTTAAAAGGTGGAAAGAGGTACCCTTACTTACCTTTATTTTCTTCATGATTTTCACAATATTTTTCCAAATATAGCTCATCTGCAATTCATGTACACTTGCAGATTTTTGGCATCATTTACTAAGTATTTTTAGCACAGAAATTGCAGTAGAATTAGACAGAATACACAGTTTATATATTGAAATTACTGTCTCTTAACACATAATCAAGTAAGAAATTAAAAGGAACTCTAATAAAAGGCATGAACAAAATTGCCTAGAGCTAGTAATTCACTTCATAATCAATAAATATAGGAAAGGTCTGAGTTTCTAAAAATAGACTACATACTATGCCATCTATTCTAGCATTGTATTGCTAAAGAGCAATGCCAACACCACCTCTATAAGTTTGAAGAAAGCATATGAGAAAACACTAATATGTTAAGAAAGTAGTACAATTTTCACAACATTATGAGAAAGAAACCACATATATAAAATACCTTGGATCTAACTTGGCATATTAATTTTCTCATGTCAGTGGGAGGTGCAACAACAGAGAAGAATGAATATCTTCTTGAGTTATCACACTATGAGTTCTATATCTCTAATGCAACTGAAATTAACAGAGACATTTATCAGAAAAGTGGATGCTGAGACCAAATTCCAGAGAGTAGGCACATATCTGCAGTAGCTTCATTTTGTGTTCTGGAGAAAAGGAAGCTGAATAGCTAGAAGGCATCAAGTGACTGCAATGTTGAATTTCTGGGAAGACTGAAGAATGAGGATTGCCATTGGCTACATACTGAGCTTGAGAGAAACCTGGACTATATAACTCAACTGTCTCAAAATCAACAAATGAAAAGACAATTAAATAGTAATAATTTTGTTAAGAGAATTACATTAGTAATATTTGTTTTATCTATCATCCATCTATCATCTGTCTTTTACCTATCATCCATCTATCTATCTATCTATCTATCTATCTATCTATCTATCTATCTATCATCTATCTATCTACCTATCTATCCTTTATCATCTCATCTACCTACCTATATATCTATTCTATCTCATCTATCATGTATGTATCTATCTCTTATCTATCTATCTAATCTATCTATTCATCTATCATAATAATCACCGTCTATCAATCACTCTCTATCTCTATGTGTAGTATCTGGGTGTGTATGCAAGTTAGCTATCAGCTTGCAAGAGTCTGTTTTCTATAACTACCATAGGAGCTCTGGGGATCAAACTCATGTCATTGGGTTTAGCAGCTATTGCCATTACCCACATCAACCATCTCACAACTCCTAGGACACAAGCATTTAAGTGCATGTTGAAATGGAAAAGATTGCATATATTTACAGAGAGAACGATGTACTACTAAACATTCCAATATCTTATTGAACAGGTTCTTATTGAACAGGATAGTTGCATGACTCTTTAAAAAGGAACAATTTATCCTAACTAAAGGTCACTGTAGATTAATAAAATGTTTGCACTAAGAAGATAGTGTTCAGCATGGCAGATAATCTGTTCATATTGGGATAAGACACTCTAAGAAATAAAGATTTTCAAAATAATTTAATCTCTAGGGTTTTTTTTTTTTTTAGCAATTTGAAGGTAGACATAGATTATTTGCCTGTTGTATATATGAATAAAGTTTTATGGGAAAGTTTAGGACAGGTTTTATTTTTTTCTGGTCCTAAAGAACATATATTGTTCTGTTGTTGTTTTCCATCCTTAATTGTTGCCATTTTGGCTGATGAAATAAAAGCCATTTATTTTCTGTATAGTTTTGTTTGCTTTTCCCATTTATATTATTCAAAGAGAGACAACTTAGTAATGTTTTATTGATATAACCACTTTCTCTCCAAAATATGTGTTTTATGATTTTTATTTCAATTTCCTTTAGAACTAAAGGGTATTCGCAGATACATTTTCAGAACAGGAAAAAAAAACCCTACTTCATTTAGAAAGTTTCTTCTTTATGATTTTTCTCAAAGAAATACATTTTATTCCTTTTAGATAAGATGTTTCTCATGACAAAGAATGTTTAATTCTAATTACCATATTTTTACCATATATTGTTTTCTGGCAGTGTGTTGATACAAATGGTGTATGGTGCATAACTTCATAGTAAACATTTTTGAGTTGTCATTTGATGTAATTCCTCTCACTGACATTTGAATATGAATTTGTAAAAGTAATATTAAAGTGTATGTGGTGGTTCATATTCTTTTATACTATTTAACTATTTTGATTGAATAATGCTATAGAATAAGTTTAGAATGCCATCTAGAGGCACAGAGTTAAAATCTTAATCACTACTCTGAAGTTATTGTATCAATAGGGCCATGGTCAGAGATTTTAATTCAATGAGGGAGCATTTAATGGGATTATGAGATTCTGTTTCTTTTAATCTCTTTTTTCTGTATTCAGGTCTGACCTGAGTAGCTTGCTCAGACACCTCATGGTTCTGCCATTGATGCATTGCTTTGAACAGTCTCAAATGTAATGTGGAGGAAAGACCTAGACTAAACGCCTAAACTATGAGCTTACAAAATACTTCCCATTTAATAACATAATTTCCTAAAACATTTTGTTATCATTATCAGTGGTGACTAACAGGAATATGATGTACTATTCACTTCATTAGAAGTATAAACATGTAATATCTTTTAAAATATATTTGTTATTTTTATATTTTCATAAGTGCTGTATTTACATAATTTTCTTCTCCCCTTCCCCACTAGCAACTCTTCTTATCTTTCTATACTACCCTATTTCTTCTCAAATTCATGACTCCTTTTTGTTTATTATGTTTCACACACACACACACACGTATATATACATACACACCACACATACATATATACCTATGCACATATACATACACATATACACATACATATATGTGTGTATTATATCTATTTATATGTCTATGTATATATATGTGTGTGTCATAAGTATGTATGTGAACATATGTGTGAATATATATGTATATACACACACATATATTTGTGTAACCTATTGACTTAATGTATATTTAGGATTAATCAGTTGGGATTGAATAGCCTGTCAAGTGACTTGTAAATAGAAAGACAAATTCTTCCACTTCTGTTAGTCATTAATTCTATCTAACTCTTCATCTAGGTGCAGGGCTATAAAATTTCCTCCATTTTTGTTGGCATGTTTACTTGTGTTATCATGCAGGTATTGTTTTGGCTACCTTGCTGGTAATATTTCATGGGAAAATATACCCTGCAATGCCTTGGAGATGTCCCATGGATTTATAGTCTTTCCTATCTCTTTTGAACCTTAAATGTAAGGGTTACATTGTATGCTTTTCAAAATTTGTTTTATAATAAAGCATTACCATTTGGAGTAATGCTTATGTATGGAAATATCTATGCATACATTAAGTGTGCTCATTGTTGTTCCTCAAATATACTAAATATTAAACATGTAAAACAAAAGGAGAAAGGAGACACGCCCTTTCTTAAGGAGTCTAATCTTACGGAGGTATCACTAAACAGATATTTTATTCCCCCTACCAAGGGGGAATTCTTTGTTTTTTATCTTATATATTAGAGTGCTAATTTTTAAATGTGTACAATAATGTAAATGATGTTTATTGGAACTGTACATCATTTACCAACTGCAGCCACATTTTATTGGGACTTAGTATAATTGTCCAGAGTAGAGAATAAAGATTATTGAGCTGCCATTTTTGTTTCAACAAATGAATTGATGTATACAAATATATGAAACAAAAAAATAAACTCACTTATAAGGCTAAGCTTATGAGACTGTACAAAAGTAGCTGGCATCAAATCCTGACTATCTCAGTTTTCTGTCAGTCAGAGCACTTCCTATTCTGAGAACATGGGGTGGTTTCACTATATGATGAAAGGTTAAGTGAAAATTACTAAGAAATATGAAAGGGTAAACCTATGTAATTTGAAGGACTGGTGACCTTCAGCTTTAGAGTTTTATTTTCCATAATAAAAGGGCTGATCTCTGCACAGAATTTTAATGTACTGACTTTAAGTGTCTACATAGTAGAAGTTCTACTTATAAGATATCATCCCTAGGGCATAATGTATCTCTAAAACTAAATCTTAACATTTGTCACATAAATATCCAAATGGAAACTCTTGTATGCTTGAAATTCTATTATTATTTTTACAATGTAGCTTAGTTTCATCTTCAATGTACTGGATGGTGACCAAAAGTTTGCCTAGTATATGTCATACAATGCATTATTTTAATTTATCAAATTTTCTCATAAAATATCCTTTAAATTTAAATGTCTATGTCTACTTCTCTTATTTCAATTTCTCTTATTTACCTAGTTTCATTCTGATTATCTTCTAATTTTGTAAGTTAATTATTGTATTCAATTGTGCATGGATTCTATTAATTCATTTGGTAGGCCATAGAGAATATCTAAATATTTTAGCTAATCTCAGATTTCATATGCATTATATTATTCTTTCTTATATTAAAAATATCATCTCAACTTATTTTAATATAGTTTAACAGAATTAAAAATTTCACACTTAGATATATTATGGGTTATCATCTTAGTTTTATTTTCAATTCTATTTGAAATCACTTGCAAAATGTGTTCTCTAACTTTGTTCTGCCCATCATCCATGGCTCTCCCAACCATCTCTGATCCTACAAGTACATATCTCATAGCATTACTTGTTTTACCTCTTAGTCTTTGCAAACTGATAATGTTTTTTTCCAAACAATTTATGAGTCTTTGTAGAGATCATCTCTTGTACTGAATGGAATTGTCACCTGTCAATAAAAGACTGATTAAAAATGAGCTGAGGCAAGATTTGAAGGTGGGACATCTAGTAGAGAGAGACAAATTCTGGGAAAATAGTCAAGTATGGGCTTTCTTCTTAGACACATAAGAAGACTGTCTCATGGAATTGAGGACCAGATAACCAGTCATGTGACAAGATTTAGAATAAAATAAATGAGTACGATAACAGGTAGTTAGAGAACAGAGCCAAAGCCAAGTATTCATATACATGTGCTGGAGCTTGCAAATGCTCAGAAAAGCAGAAGAAACATTTTCTTGTAGCTGCAGTAGAACTAAAAGGTCCCAAATTTTGGAAATAAAAATGTATAAATTTTAAGAACAATAAAAGAGGAAAGAAACCAAATACAAAGCATTAGATATAGGTATAATTTAATATTGGTAAATTAAAGTTTTTAAAGAGAGAATTAGAGATTATATGGAAGTATTTTCTATGTGAACCAGAAAGAAACACAATGTGATTTTGTATTGCTTGTCAACATACAAATGGTTGTTTTATTATGGATAATAATTGGAATTTTATATATCCTCTTTAAAAGAGATCATAATTAATCTGACTTTGAGAAAGAAGAGACTAAGACATTAGATGATGCGTTAGAAGCCACAGAACAGACATTAGAGGATTCTTCAGAATAGAATAAGGAATCTTTGGTAAAGTCCAACCTGGAATCTACAATAACATCAGATAATCAGAAAGGAAACTCATACAATAAATATCCAGATGCTACTTACTGATGCTATCTTAGAACAACGCCATTGGATATGTATGTTTCATTTTGTAGAGTCTGGAGAATTAATGTGTGTGTTTATGTATGTGTGTGTGTGTGTGTGTGTGTGTATGTGTGTGTTGATACACCATAATAATGATACATGTTCAGAATTCCAAGAGGCTTCTGGCTTAATTACTGAAAGGAATTATTCTGAAATTATACATTTATTAAAAATGATGGCTATCTTGTAGATGCCTTTACAGATGGAAGCTGATAATGCTTCAATATATGTATCCAATAGAATACAAACTTTTAGATATTATGGCATAGAACAAGTTACAAACATGTCTTATTACTACAAGACAAGTAATCATTGAGAGAGCTAACAGGACATTAAAGGAAATGCTCATAGAACAGAATGTGGAAAAGGAATCTCCCAAAGGTAAATTAATAATGCTTTAGTGACTTTAAATGTTTTAAATGTCAATGAGAGAGAAAACATAACTGCTAAAATACACTGGACTTTAGCAAGGATTGATGAATTAGATCAGCATAAATATATAATAGCCTCAAAATGGAAGACCCTACATGTGTTGCATTGAGGGAGAAAATATGCTCTTGTTTCAACAGAAAACAAAAAGCAATGGATTCCTTCCAAATTGATCAAAGTCAGATTTGACAGGGGGAGATCTTCTGAAGGTCTTGGCTGCAGACAAGAAGAAAGAAATCAAGACCAATAAAGCAGATAAATTGTATTTCTGGTCCCGTATATGGGAATAGTTGTAAGATTAGTTGAGCTATAAAAATGTCACCTCAGCTACTCACAGCCAATACATCTTATTAGGTATAGAGTCCTTAAGAAGTATCATGGCATCCTCTTAAATGGCATAGATAGAAATTTCAATTAGTTTGGTTATACCGTTCAAACTAACTTATATCTGGAAAGGGGGAAATATTTGAAATGTAAATAAAGTAGGAAAAATAAAAAATAAATAAATACATAAATAAGAAAAAAAAGCAAAAAGACATATGCCTTACCTGATCAAACAGAGAATCATTTTTAACTGAATTATACATACTGCATATTACATACTTTTATTAATGCAGAAATGTATAATACTTTTGTAAGTTTATATGTTCATAGAGAAAAACAAAAACAAAAAACAAAAATACCAACAAAATAACAACAACATCAACAACAACAGCAACAAAAGCAAGAGCAGCCCTGACAAGATTCATCTTGAGCAAGCTGAGATGCTGAGACAAATTTATTCCAGCATCCTGCTTCATTCAACCTCAGACTGCCTTAATAGCTGTTTCATCAAAACCTTCTTCAAGGACCACTTCAAAAAATGTTGCTGACCTCTAACATCATAGACTGTCCAGTCAGGACTTCAGTTAAACTTTGAACTTTCTCAGAGTGCAGAGACTGACCAAGAAATGCTACAGCATTTAGTGCCCCCCCCCCCACACACACAAAAGGAAAACAAAGCTCCTAATCAGCTTGAAGCAATTTTAAGAGGATGATGATGTCCTCTTTCCAAGATGTGGAATGAATGGGTTTTGGTCATTAAATGGATGATCAATGCTCATTGAAATTTGGGGTGGGGGTGATTATAAATTGTTAATGGATTTGGTCAGAACAAAACAAAACAAGGCAAGTTAAACTCAGGGATTTCTCTCTTTTTCTTTCCTATATCCTTCTTTCTCTTATATCTAATGTTAATGTGAGTGGGTTGGGGAGAAAGGATGAGAGAAAAGGAGCGATCGAGGAGTAATATTGAAATAATAAGAATAAAGGGCAAATTATTGAATCTAATCTTAAACTATAGAGTTATAACTATCCAAAAATCTTAAATGGCTATAGATCTTTGCATATTGATACAAAATAAGGTTATATCTGGATAGAGGATTCTATATGTTAACTCCTTTTAAATTATTGTATTTATTTAACTCAAAAATGCAATAATAAGGTCTAGTCCTTTGAAAGATTCTATTAGAAACTGTTTAGAATAATTAAGAAATACAAGTTAATAGTTAATCAAACTTATGTTTATGTTAGATACTAGTTTAATTTATTACAGAAATATGTTTTCTAGGCTGTACAGATAGTAAGTAGCTAAAAACAAATGGTATTTGACAATTAAAATATATGATAGATAGATGATAGATAGATAGATAGATAGATAGATAGATAGACAGACAGATGTTTTTCAAAAACTTCAGAGGTCTAAGAGTATGCCATTTAAAGATATTTTTATTAGTACAAAGACTTTTTTGACAGGTCTACACCTGTCAGCAAGCAAATTCTACTTAAAAGTAGATGATGAGCATCTAAGAATATCCTTATGGACTTTGCTTCAAATGTGGAAAGCTAGCCACAGGACCATAAACTGTCCTTGCTTCAACTGCTGACAGTATGCCATCCACAATGGACAAAGATGGATGCAGGGAAGTCAACTGTCAAGAACAAGGTAAGTTAGTTCTTCAAAATTCTTGGTTTACAAAATGTCTGTCTCATATACTGGGCCAGAAAGTTAGAGATGGATGCTCTAACATAATAAAAAAAAATTTGTGTAATTTTCCAGACAGCCAACTCTCTTTTTCATTTCCATAAATTTAGAAGCTATTTACCTGAACTTCTTTCTACCATAATATTCATTTTTTCCCTCAGGTCTCTGATGGGGTTGAAGACTAGATAGCTAGAGTCTCACAGTTAAGATTAAGTTGTTTAAGATTTAGGGAAAGTGTTTTAAGATCAAAGATGTTTTTAGGTTGGTAATGCAGGTTATGATAGAAATTGATTTAGGTACAGAACTTTAACCTTGGCAAGATAGGATAGTTAATAGAATACTTTCTCCATGGTTGCCAAATATATGTGAAGTGGACATTATGAATGTAATCTTAACTGATAGATTTCATAATGTTATTATTGTATATAGTTTATTATTATAAAGGAAAGAAACTTTTATTAGAGTAAAATGGGAAAATATAGAGATAATCTGTTGTATTAAATTGAATCATTACCTGCCAATAAAAGGCTGATTGGCCAATGAGCTGAGGCAAGATTAGAAGGAGACATCTAATAGAGAAAGATGAATTCTGGGAAAATAGTCAGGCATGGGACTTCTCCCTGGGCACAGAAGAAGACTGTCACATGAAACTGAGGATCAGGTTAACTAGCCATTTGGCATGACTTAATAAATGGGTAATTAAAATATAAAATAAATGGGTAATTAAGATATAAGCTCCTCAGGAAACAGAGCTGAGCTATTGGCTTAAGCATTCATTCATATATAAGAAAGCTCAGAGTCATTATTTCTGGAAACAAAGTGCACAGGTAAATTAACATGAGGTTACAGATGTTTTCTATTATACATCCAATGATGGCATCCCCTTTTGTGTGTTCACTATCTATAAGATTTTTCTGTTTCTTTGTGTCTTTGTCTACTCACAGCAAATATCTCTCTTATTCCTTCACTTATAATTAGTTAATACAATATAAACGACATTTCTTTTCCCTATGTGCCATTACTCCACCTTTTTATTATCTTTGGCATAAAACTTCTCCATGCTCCACCTTTAATCTGGTCATCATATTCTTTTCAAAGATTTTTTCCAAATTAAAATATGATTACATCAACTTCTTCTTCAAAATATATTAGATGAAGGAAACACAAAGGTCTTCAGGATTGGCCACTGTCTATTCTCTCATATATGGAAGGCAATAGTTGGCTTTTCTCTATGCTTCTATTTATCAATTCACAAATTAACCTATAATGCTTTAATAAGTCAGAAGTTCTGTCACTGTGCTCAATTATTATATTTCATTAGGATAACATCTCCTATTTAGTTGCTCAGGCAGCAAGGAATAATGGGGTAGTATTCGTCACGATCTTTCTTTTAATTTAAAATTTACAAATTTTCATAACACCAGTATTTTGTTATTATAATGACTACAATATAATGACTTAACTTTAGATAGCTTTTATATTAATTTAAAATACTTACAATCACAAAACTTTGTATTTTCTAAATAAAAATAAATGGCCTGGGTACTTAATATAAGATGGTATAAACCATTCTTTTTTGATCTACTTTGCAAATATTTCTTCATATTCATAACTCACATACACTTATAAGTAATTTCATTTGTCTTCATTTGCTTTGAATTAGAGTTATTTTGCTTAATTATTTTAAAACTAAATATAAAGTATGGTATTTTAATTTTTAACCAAAGCGTAAATGTTTTTCACTGTCTATTTGTCGTTTGGTAACTATGCAGAAAGATTTCTTGTGAAGGTAACTATCCCAAACATGGCATAATTCTTAAAACAACAAAACCAAAAACTAATAATGAATTATATTAAATATTCACTAATTTTACTCAATTAGAAGGAAACACTTCAATTCATTCTGAAGAGCCATAGTGAGACTTGAAAGACCTTAGTGAGACTTAAAATGCCCAGGGTAACTTACCCTGGGCATTTCAAACGACACAAGATGACCTGAGCTGTATATCCATGGGCCTGGAAAAATAAACTTATTTCAAATGAGAATAATTGACTATTTATGTTGAAAAGACTACTTTATTTTGTTAATCTTAATCTTTATATTTTGTGGGGAAAATAAGGAGATAAATTGAAATGAAAGAGATTTTCTAATACTTAATTCCTCATTCAGATTCAGTTTTGATTTAGAGAAAATGGCCAGACTTGTTTGTAGTAATTTCCTATAACACAAAGGAGTTAAGATTTGTATTTATTGGAAAAGGAAGAAAAATTGGTATTCTAGCTTCTGAATGTCCATTAATGTTTGCAATAGGCATGTGCCAACTTGATAGGAGGGCCAATTGAAAGTTCTACTTGACATATAGGTCCTTTTTATTTCTACCCTAACATTAACTCATCTAGACTTGAAGTCTATAACTTTGATAATGCTCTAATTTTAATGTTATTCATCATTTTCCACTTGTAGAAATGTGGTTTTAATGTAGTTGCTAATGCACCTAGTGTCACATTCATTCCTTGATTCTCGATTAAAGTGCTTTTCTCTCTAAAACTCGAACTCCTCCATGTTGTACACCATATTCTACATAAAGATGTCACTTCTTCCTTAATATTTTATCCAAGGAAGTTGAATCACCCTAGTGGATTACACATAAATAATTTTGAATTTCTTTATTGAACCAATATACTCTCCTTTTTATTAATTTTAGTCTGGTAAATGTACTCCTAAATAATCATGACCTTTAAAAAATGAGTCTTAACACAAGTTACCCGGTAAGGATTGGAGTTTTTTAGATTTCTTATTATCACGTGCGCAAGAAGATTTTATTGTTGCTCTCCGTCCAAAGTAGTTGCCCTCTACCATTCTTCTATATTCACCTTTATTTATTTAACTGGTCCTTTTGTGAATCTATGATTCTCAAAGTGTTCCATTTGTAAATTGACTTACTATAATTTAAATTGCCAAAGCAGTGAATTACTTGACTCATTCCAAATTAAAGCACTGGGAAGAAATAAGAGCTGTAGCTATTTTCGATTGCTCTACTCTGAACCTAGCAATTAAAAATAATTGCTACATTTTCCATTTTTTCAAGCTACTCTGGAAGTAGATGAGCTTTGTGCCTGTTAAAATAAAAAGGAGAAAAATATATTACTTCTAATTATTACAAAGATTTAAAGTAGAAAAATAGCTTGATTTATGTAATTAATTTTATTTACCTTAACATATTCTTTTAAATACTTCAATATACTTGATTTTAAATAATTCAATTGTAACTAGAAATTGGAAGTAGTTCATTTGTTGTTAAGAATATTCAAGCAGAAATGGTATGTCTTTGACTCAGGTTGTCAATGAGACTTTTGCATTGAGGTATCAAAAATAATGGTTTCATCCATAACCACTATCCCACATCCAAAGTAATGTGACCCCCATTGCAACACAAAATAACCTATACTATAGCAATGATCTTCATTTAATTTTTGGAAATGTTTCTTTATTTTTCTTTTATGAGTAGGCTATTAAGCCTGCATGTATGTTCATGACTCATGTGCATGCAATGCCTGTGAATGCTAGAAGAGGAAAAAACCTCTAGACCAGGAGTTACAGGTGGTTGTTAGCTGCCACATAATCAAATCCCTGGTAATCAAATTAGAATCAAATCCCTGGTCCTTTGCAAAAGCAACCAATGCTCTTAACCTATGAGGCATCTCCAGTCTTTGCTTTTTAATAAATTGGTCAAGATACTCATTTTCATGTCAGCCAAAAGCAAACTGAAAATAACATTTTTGCTGATGTCATTTCCTTCATTCGGAAGTTTCCTTTAGTCCTGAAATTTATAGCATCTCAACTTCTGGAGAAATATTGCTGTTTAAAATTTAGTGGTTTTTATTTAATGTTTGTAAGTGTTTTGGCTACATGTATGTATGTGTAAGAAGAAAGCATTGGTTGTCCTGAACCGAGAGTTACCTATCTTTGTGAGGCACCTTGTGGATTCCAGGAACTAAACTTGGGTACTTTGCAAGAGCAGCAGGTGATTGTAACTGCTGAGTCTACTCTCAGTTATGTCTGTCTTTTAAAAAAGAAATGTTTTATAGAAAATCATGTAATGCCATGGAAGCTTATATGTAATTTCAATTTAAACTGAAAGATTATAAATGAAACCTGCGTAAGAATGGTGTATTCTCATCTTTGAACTCTGTATTCCCCAGCCTGTAAATGTACTTTAGTTTCAATCTGATGTGTTACATGTGATCTCATGGGTTGGTTTTGATTTTTGTGTTTGACTTTCCTTTCTGGAATTTTCATATTCCCACTTATGAACTAAGCACTAATCAACCCTTGACAGTGTAATATATGTGAAATAAAATAATACAGAGATGAACACGTGAGTGTTTAAAATGTAAAATAATCTGGGCCTATGATCAAACATTTATTGAGTTGCAACAGTCTGCCACAAGGGAGAAACTATCCATGAGCCTATGATTCATTCTCATGCTGGGATACATGTGTGACTGTAGCCACTTGCCTGTATGCTTTGCCTGGAATTTTAAAAATAAGTTTTAAAACTGCTTTTGACATTTTTCTTTTGAAATTCCAGTGATACTGACAATGGTTCTTGTAATCAGATCTATTTGGAGCGGAAGAAATGCTCACATTACTATTGTTTTATTCAGCTCATTTTGGATGGAATGCACATATGTTCGAAAACGAATGACTGCATTTTCTCATTTAATAATAATAGGAACAAGGAAATACAAAATAAGGCTTCAGTTTGGCCAACAAATCTATAAAATGTTTGGATAATATTCTGGTTTTATTCATGAGAAAAAGGTCAGAAATAATTGTCTTAAGGAGTGAGAACAGGTTTCAGTCTGACTCATGGGATCATGAGCTTGTAACTGCTGCTCCTTGTAATAAATGTTACATAACTAAATCAATATTATTCTTATTATTAATCACAGGTATTGTGTTGGGTTGTGAATGCTTCCTCAGTTATCATAAACTTTGAAAACTGTGAATGTAAAGACAGACGCTGTGGAGTAAGGACAGCAGCATCTAGTTCAGTCTACACAATTATTTTATTAGTAGTATTTATTTTATGGTCTTCAAGTTAGTTCAAGAATTTGGTAAATTTTGAATTATGGTTTAAAGGCAAATTTTATGTAATGGGTTATTTAACACCCTATGCAGAGCTCCTCATTTTCCAGTATAATCCCCTAATAAATCCCCTAATATTTTCTTGATTTGAAATTATTTTTTAATTAAATCTCCTATCTCTACCTCTCTCTCCTTTCCTCCCTCCCTTTCTCCCTCTCTTCTCTCTCTCTCTCTCTCTCTCTCTCTCTCTCTCT
Organism: Rhynchomys soricoides; assembly: GCA_019843965.1. Classification (NCBI taxonomy): domain Eukaryota; kingdom Metazoa; phylum Chordata; class Mammalia; order Rodentia; family Muridae; genus Rhynchomys; species Rhynchomys soricoides. The sequence goes on from JADRCH010000162.1 coordinate 5,083,672, forward strand.
CTCTCTCTCTTTCTCTTTCCTTGTTTGATGACTACAGGGGCACACATATCATGGAGGTCCTTATCATGTTTCACTCATGCTCTCTTAGTCACTGATTTTCACCGATTCATACTACAGATTTCTTGGCTCACATCTTTCAAGGGTTCTCCTTCCTCTTTCTCCTCATAGCATCTAACTCTCTGTCTCTTGGATTATGGATGTATGCTACCATATGCAGCTTAATGTGAGTTCTGGAGATATGAGCTCAGGGTCTCATATTTGCATGGCAACTACTTTACTGACTAAACACACAGAGGCTGGATAGATGTAGCAGAAGTTAAGAACATACTAATTTTTCTTGCAGAGGATCCTGGCTCATTTCTTAGAACTCATATGTTGGCTCACAACCATTTATAATTCCAATTAAAAAACATCCAATGGTATTCTAATTTCTGTAGCAAGGACATGGTGCACTTACAGACATACATAAAATTTGTAAATCTAAAAACAAACAAACAAAAAACAACAACAAAAACAAAAACAAAACAAACAAACAAACAAAAAAACAAAGCAAAACCCCATACATTTTACTATGAAAAAGACTTCCAGAGCTCGGGAAAACATTCTACTTTAAATTTTAAGTTTATTTTCATTTCAAGCAAACTTAAATGACACTTTTGTAAGATGTTACAGTGAAGAAATACTCTTCCTATTGATGAGTTCTATGCTCAACATTGTATATTATGTTTCATTTTTTACAACTTAGATTGTACAACCCTGATTTATTCATACAAACAACCATCCTGAAAGCCAAACATCTACTAAATGAATTGACAGTATCATTTGTATATGTCAAACCAGAAAAACCAAATCTCAAGATGATTAGAGGTGATTGAGGAGCCAGGAATCCAAGAACTTAGCATTTAAACTTGAATAAGATCATTAGTGATATACTATTAGCTTAGTATCTTCAGATTATATAATACTATATTGTGAGTTTCTTCACTTTAGTAAGTACATAAAGATTTAGTAAAATATTCACACTTGAACAAAACCTACTAGAATTATGTCTTTGCTTTCTTTATTTTCTTTTTTATTTCAAATCATACTGACCAAACTTTCTGCTCCCTCTATTCCTCAGAGTCCCCTCCTTTTCTCTCTCCACCAGATCAATGTTTCCTTCAGTTTTCTTCAGAAAAGACCAGGGCTTCCAGGGATATCAAATATAAACACAACATAAAGTATCAAAAATACAATAAACTAGGCACAAACCCTCATATCAAGGCTGTTTGGGGTAAGTTGTAGAAAAGGGGTTGCAAAATCAGACAAAATAGTCAAAGATACTTCTACAGTTATACAGTTGCAACTACCACAGTTACAAGTCCCAAAAAACCCACAAGTTAACAACCATAACATGTAAGAGACCAACATAGTGCAGATTTATGCAGGCCTCTGGATTGCCACTTGAGTATCTGTGAGTCCCTATGAACCCTGTTTAAGTGATTCTGTGGGCCATGCTCTTCTGGTGTTCTCAACCCTCTGGCTCTTATTCTTTCTATCCTTCTTTGTGGAGTTCCTTGACCTCCAAGGGGGGACCCAATGAAGATCTTCAATTTGGGCTTTCTTTATTTCTACTATTTGGCTGTGTGTCTCCGCACCTACTCTCATCAGATGCTGGAGGAAGCTTTTCTGATGGTGATTGGGCTAGGCACTGATCAGTGAGTATAGTATAATACTATTATGGATAATTTTATTGATTTTTCTCTTTATACCAGGTTTCTGGGATACCCAGCCTCCTGGTCATCCAGGCAGTGTCTTTCATGGGTTCCCATTTATCTCTTGGTGACAGTCTCAAATTAGACCAGTCATTACTTAACCACTCTCACATATTCTACACCTCCATTTTCCCTGGATCTCTTGCAAGCAGAATAGATTCTAGGTCAAAGGTTTTATACCTAGGTTATTGTCCCAGTCCCACTTCTGGAAGCTTTCCCTGGTTACAGAATATGGACAGTTCAGGCTCCATAGTCCTCCATTACGAGGCGACCTCACTAGGATCACCCTAGTAGATTGCTAGGAATTTCTACTGAACTAGATTTTCCTATTGCCCTTTCCTCTCAAATGCCCTCCAATTCCAGGTATCTCTCTCGGAATTCTCTCTCTCTCCATCACTCCCCCAACCTGATCTTTCCTGTTCCAGTCCCTACATGCTCCCAGTCCACCTGCAAATCTTTTCTATCTCCTCTTCCCAAGACGATCTGTGCATTCCCTTTAGAGTGCTCCTTTTTACTTAGTCTCACGGTGTCTGTGGATTGTAGCATGATTATAATTTGGTTTAATATCCAATACATGAGTACACACTATGTGTTTCTTGCTGGGTCTGGGTTGCCTCACTTAGAATGAAATTTTTAAGTTTCATTCATTTGCTTAGAGATTTCATGATGCCATTCTTTTTAACAGCTGAGTAATACTGCATGCTGTAAATGGACCACATTTTATTTATCTATTCTTCTCTTTTTTTCTTTTTCTTTTTAAATTTTATACTTTATTTACATTTCAAATTTCAAATATTTCCCCCTTTCCACATCTCCCCCCCACACACACACACACAACTACGGACCCATTCTTGTCTTCCCTCCTTGGCATTCTCCTATACTGGGGTAAATAACATCCTCAGGCCCTAAGGCATCTCTTCCCCCTGATGGCTAACATGACCCTACCCTGCTGCATATGTGGCCAGCACCATGGATCCCTCCATGTGTATTCTTTGGTTGCTGATCCAGTCTCGGGGAGCATTGGATGGTAAGGTCAATTGACATTGTTGCTCCCTCCATGGGGCTGCAAACTCCCTCTGTTCCTTCATTCTCTTCTCCAACTCCTCCATCTGGGACCTCACGCTCAGCCCAATGGCTGCTGTGAAGTGACTCTTGGGTTTCAGTGAGTACATACCATGTTCATTCTTTTGTGACTGCGTTATCTCGCTCAGGATGATATTTTCAAGTTCCATCTATTTGCCTGCAAATTTCATAGAGTCATTGTTTTTAATAGCTGAGTAGTATTCCATTGTATAAATGTACCACATTTTCGGTATCCATTCCTCTGTTGAGGGACATCTAGGTTGATTCCAGCTTCTGGCTATATTAAAAATGGCTGCTAAGAACATAATGGAGCATGTGTCTTTATTACATATTGGAGCATCTTCTGGGTATATGCCCAGGAGTGGTATAGCTGGGTCCTCAGGTAGTATTATGTTCATTTTTCTGAGGATCCACCAAGCTGATTTCCAGAGAGGTGGTATCAACTTACATTTCCACCAGCAATGGAAGAGTGTTGCTCTTTCTCTACATCCTTGCCAACATCTGCTGTCACCTGAGTTTTTGATTTTAGCCATTCTGACTGGTGTGAGGTGGAATCTCAGGGTTATTTTGATTTGCATTTTCTGATGACTAAGGATGTTGAACATTTCTTTAGGTGCTTCTCAGTCTTACCAGTTTCCTCAGCTGAGAATTCTCTGTTTAGCACTGTTCCCCATTTTTTGATATGGTTATTCAGATCTCTGGAGTCTAACTTCTTGAGTTCTTTGTATATATTGGATATTAGTCCTCTATCGGACATAGGACTGATAAACATCTTTTCCCAATCTGTTGGTTGCCATTTTGTCTTATTGACAGTATCCTTTGCCTTACAGAAACTTTGTAATTTCAAGAGGTCCCATTTGTTGATTCTTGATAATAGAGCATAAGCCATTGATGTTCTGTTCAGGAACTTTTCCCTTGTGCCCATTTGTTGGAGATTTTTCCACACTTTCTCTTCTATTAGATTCAGTGTATCTGGTTTTATGTGGAGGTCCTTGATCCACTTGGACTTGAGCTTTGTACAGGGAGATAGGAATCGATCAATTTGCATTCGTCTACATGTAGGCCACCAATTGAACCAGCACCATTTGTTGAAAATGCTGTCTTCTTTCCACTGGATGGTTTTAGCTCCTTTGTCAAAGATCAAGTGACCTTAAGTGTGTGGGTTCATTTTTTGGGTCTTCAATTCTATTCCATTACTCTACCTGCTTGTTGCTGTACCAGTACCATGCAGTTTTTATCACTACTGTTTTGTAGTACAGCTTGAGGACAGGGATACTGATTCCCCCAGAAGTCTTTTTATTGTTGAGAAGTTTTTGCCATCCTGGGTTTTTTGGTATTCCATAAGAATTTGAGAATTTCCCTTTTTATGTCTATGAAGATTTGAATTGGAATTTTGATGGGGATTGAATCTGTAGATTGCTTTTGGCAGAAAGGCCATTTTTACTATATTTATTCCTGACAATCCATGAGCATGAGAGGTCTTTCCATGTTCTGAGGTCTTTTTCGATTTCTTTCTTCAGAGACTTGAAGTTCTTGTCATACAGATCTTTCACTTGTTTGGCTAGAGTCACATCATGATACTTTATATTGTTTGTGACAATTGGGAAGGGTGTCATTTCCATAATTTTTTTCTCAGCCCATTTATCCTGCGAGTATAGGAAGGCTACTGATTTGCTTGAGTTAATTTTGTATCCAGCCACTTTGCTGAAGGTGTTTATCAGGTGTAGTGGTTCTATGGTAGACTTTTTTTGTGTCACTTAATTACACCATAAAATCATCTGCAGATAGTGATATTTTGTTTTCTTCCTTTCTAGTTTGTATCCCTTTGACCTCCTTTTGTTGTCTAATTGCTCTAGCTAGAACTTCATGTACTATATTGAATAGATATAGAGAGGGCAGCCTTGTCTACTCCCTGATTTTAGTGGGATTGCTTCAAGTTTCCCTCCATTTAGTTTGATGTTGGCCACTGGTTTGCTGTATATTGCTTTTACTATGTTTAGGTATGGTCCTTGAATTCCTGACCTTTCCAAGAGCTTTGTGATGAAGGGATATTGAATTTTGTTAAATGCATTTTCAGCATTTAATGAAATGACCACGTGTTTTTTTTCCCTTGTGTTTGTTTATGTAGTGGATTACATTAATGGATTTCTGAGTATTGAACCATCCCTGAATTCTTGGGATGAAGACTATTTGATCATGGAGAATGATCGTTTTGATGTGCGCTTGGATTCAGTTTGTGAGAATTTTATTGAGTATTTTTGTATAGATATTTATAAGGGAAATTTGCCTGAACTTTTCTTTCTTTGTTGGATCTTTGTGAGGTTTTGGTGTAGTGTAAATGTGGCCTCAAAAAATGAATTTGGCAGTCTTCCTTCTGTTTCTATTTTGTGGAATAGTTCGAAGAGTATTGGTATTAGGTCTTCTTTGAAAGTCTGATAGAATTCTGCCCTGAACCCATTCAGTCCTGAGCTTTTTTTGGTTGGTAGACTTTTAATGACTGATTATATTTCTTTAGGGGTTATGGGACTGTTTAGATGCTTTATCTGATCCTGACTTAACTTTGGTGTTTGGTGTCTGTCTAGAAACTTGTCCTTTTCATCCAGATTTTCCAATTTTGTTAAGTATAGGCTTCTGTATTGGGGTGTGATGATATTTTGAATTTCCTCAGAGTCTGTTGTTATATTTCCCTTTTTATTTCTGATTTTTGTCAATTTGCATACTGTCTCTGTCCCTCTGGTTAGTATGGCTAAGGGTTTATCTATCTTGTTGATTTTCTCAAAGAACTAGCCCCTGATTTTGTTGATTATTTGTATAGTTCTTTTAGTTTCTACTTGGTTGATTTCAGCCCTTAATTTGATTATTTCCTGCTTTCTACTTTGCTTGGGTATATCAGCATCTTTTTGTTCTAGAGCTTTCAGGAGTGCTGTTAAGCTACTAATATATGTTCTCTCCAGCTTCTTTTGAGGCATTCAGAGCTACGACTTTTTCTCTTAACACTGCTTTCATTGTATCCCATAGGTTTGGGTATGTTGTACTTCCATTTTCATTCAATTCTAGAAAGTCATTAATTTCTTTCATTATTTTTTCCTTTACCAAGTTATCATTGAGTAGAGCGTTGTTCAGCTTCCATGTGTATGTGGGCTTTCTGTTGTTGTTGTTGCCATTGAAGACCATCTTTAATCCATACTGATCTGATAGGAAGGATTATATTATTTCAATCTTCTTATATCTGTTTAGGTTTGTTTTGTGACCAAGTTTATGATCAGTTTTGGAGAAGGTACCATGAGGGGCTGAGAAGAAGGTATATTCTATTGATTTAGGATGAAATGTTCTGTAGATATCTGTTAAATCCATTTGGTTCATAACTTCTGTTAGTTTCCCTGTGTCTCTGTTTAGTTTGTATTTCCAAGATCTGTCCATTGATGAGAGTGTGGTGTTGAAGTCTCCCATTATTATTGTGTGAAGTGCAATGTGTGCTTTTAGCTTTAGTAAAGTTTCTTTTATCAATATGGGTGCCCTTGCATTCGGGGCATAGATGTTCAGAATTGAGAGTTCTACTTGGTAGATTTTTCCTTTAATGAGTATGAAGTGTCCTTCCTTACCTTTTTGATGACTTTTGGCTGAAAGTTGATTTTATCTGATTTTAGAATATCTACTCCAGCCTGTTTCTTTGGACCATTTTCCTGGAAAATTGTTTTCAAGCCATTTACTCTGAGGTGGTGTTTGTCTTTAATATGGAGGTACATTTCCTGGATGCAGCAAAATGCTGGGTTCTGTTTATGGATCCAATCTGTCATTCTGTGTCTTTTTAATGGAGAATTGAGTCTATTGATGTTAAGAGATATTAAGGAACCGTGATTGTTGCTTCCTGTTATTTACAGTGTTATTTTTATGTTTGTGTGGCTATCTTCTTTTGATTTTTTTGAAAGATTACTTTCTTGCTTTTTTAGGATATAGTTTCTCTCCTTAAGTTGGTGTTTTCCATCTATTATTCTTTGTAGGGCTGGGTTTGTGGAAACAAACTGTGCAAATTTGATTTTGTCATAGAATATTTTGGTTTCACTATCTATGATAATTGAGAATTTTGCTGGGTATAGCAGCCTGGGCTGGCGTTTGAGTTCTCTTAGGGTCTGTATGAGATTTGCCCATGATCTTCTAGCTTTCATAGTCTCTGGTGAGAAGTCTGGTGTAATAATGATAGGTCTGCCTTTATGTGTCACTTGACCTTTTCCCCTTACAGCTTTTAATATTCTTTCCTTATTTTATGCATTTGGTGTTTTGACTATAATGTGACGGGTGGAATATCTTTTCTGGTCTAATCTATTTGGAGTTCTGTAGGATTCTTGTATATTTATGTTAATCTCTTCCTTTAGTTTAGGGAAGTTTTCTATAATTTTGTTGAAGATATTCACTGATCCTTTAAGTTGGGAATCTTTACTCTCTTCTATACCTATTATCCTCAGGTTCAGTCTTCTCATTGTATCCTGGATATTCTGGATGTTTTGGGTTACGAGTTTATTTTTTTGCATTTTGCATTTTCTTTGACTGTTGTATCAATTTTTTCCATGGTATCTTCCACATCTGAGATTCTCTCTACTATATCTTGTATTCTGTTGGTGATGCTTGTATCTATGACTCCTGATCTCTTTCCTAGGTTTTGTAACTCCAGGGTTGTCTCCCTTTGTGATTTCTTTATTGTTTCTATTTCTATTTTTAGTTCCTGGATGGTTTTGTTTATTTCCTTCGTCTATTTGATTGTGTTTTCCTGTAATTCTTTAAGGGATTTTTGTGTTTCCTCTTTAAGGTCTTCCAGTTGTTTACTTGTGCTCTCTTGTATTTCTTTAACAGAGTTATTTATTTTCTTCTTAAAATCTTCTATCAACACAATGAGAAGTGATTTTAAATCTGAATCTTACTTTTCTGGTGTGTTGGAGTATCCAGGTCTCACTGTGGTGGGAGAATTGTGTTTTGATGATGCCAAGTTGCCTTGGTTTCTCTTCCTTATATTCTTGCCCTTGCCTTTCGCCATCTGGTTATCTCTGGTGTTAGCTGGTCTTGCTCTCTCTGACTGTGCTTGTCCCTCCTGCAGGCTTTTTTGTCAGTACTCTTTCTGTACTCAAAGTGGTGGTCTTCCTGTACTCAAAGGTGTGTAGGCACTCCAGGGAGACAATCTCTCCTGGCACTAAGTGTGAAGCCCTGTGTCACGGAATCTTGATAATTTTTCTTTAAAGATCCCAATAGTTTGAACTTTCTTTTGGAAAATTGTCTATATTGGTATTTTCCTAAGCTATCTCAGTTAATGTATCCTGCTTACTTATATCTTTAGAAATAATAGTAGGTGCTATGAACATTTATTATATTATATAGTTCATTTCTCTAAGTCAGAAAACCATAAAATTTCACTAGAAATAATTGTTTACTTTTAAAAATTAAAATTTATATAAATACTGAAAATCTTTGTAGTTTGCAAGTGAAGGTGATATTGTGTTGCATTAATTAGGGAAAATGTTTGTTTAGGTGATTTTTAGAAAATCAAGTCAAAATTAATTAAAATGTAAATGATGAATCGGAAGGTTTGGAATATAGAATTAGATGCTTGGACAAATTTGAAAATTGAATAGTCTTTTTATATAGACATTGATATTCTTTTAGCAATAATTACTGTTGTATACATTTTTATTAAATTAATATTGATATTCTATCACTCAATTTTGTATGAGCTTATGGCAATTAATATTAATAAGAGAAATAGTAATAATAGCATAACAAATGTTTATGAGGATCTTTTTAAGATTTAATTCACTTTGTACATGAGAAACTAAGTAAACCTTGAAATATGAGGCTGATTTTCATATCCACAAGCTAAGTAATGAGATAGAGACAGTTGATTTGACTCTAGAAAAGAGAAACTGTCAGAGATTAATCTTGTGTTCTTTCTGATCTAAAGAGATGTAGACCAGAGAGAATGAATTTCTTAAAATGTGCAGAATGCTTGACCAGTAATCATGTTCTTTTGTCAGAATTGGATGTTAATCACTGTTCTCTGGTGTTTTTGGGTCATATAAGAAAAGCCACCAGACTGCTCCATGTTACAAATGGTCTGAACTTACTTGGAATCAATCAAAGTGAACAATAGTATAAGGAGACAAAGTAATCAGTGTTTGAGACCAAAAATGAGCTCCGGTCGGACCTGGAGAGGCATCAGAAGATTGAAAAGGGCCTAAGCCTCTGGATAAAATTACAGAATATACCTGGCTCCTTTCACATCTTGATTTCCTGGAACACTCTAGGAACTAAAAGTCACAGGAGTCTGTAATCAAAGAAAAGGTTCTTCAAGTTCAGCTTAGGCCTATTGAATGTGGAATTCTAGGAGCCAAGAGTAGGTGTTAGGTGTAGTGTGGCACTATTAGGCAGAGACTAGGATATTTAGACATTGGTGTAGTAATTGGCAAACAATACAATTGAATGGGTGCCTAATGTTTAAAGATGAATTAAATGTTAGAAACTACCTCATCATGTGATCAAATCATTTTCTACAGATAAATAAGTCCATAATAAGTTACATTTTGTGTAACTAGTATCACCCAAATTGTATACTAAAAGGAACAATATGCATATAGCTGAAAGTGCAAGCATAAGCTAATACAAACATTTGATCCTAATCTAAGTGAAGTCCTAGAATATGTAAAATCATATGCGGTCAGATAATTGACATGACTTTCCAGATGCTAAAGAGAAAACTTACAAGCAAGTCCTACCACAAAACTTTAAGGAAACTAAATATGTATTACTGGAGGAAGCCATGCAGTCTCTTGTGTAGATGTGTGCAGATTTGAGATGCAGAGCTTAGGGCTTTTTCTCAGTTGCATTGATTCTTTAAAAGATTTGTTGACCTCCCTGTAGATGGCTGCATATACCAATATGCATTGAGCACTAATTGTATTCAGGAGGTGAGTAAAAACAACATAAAAGAAAGACATGGACATAAGAGAAAGTCAGAATAGAGTATTCTAGTCGTACTTGGAAAGATATAGTTAACAGTTGGTGAATCTGACCCAAATATATTGTAAAACTTATGATATCTCAAACTAATAAATAAAAACTGTCACTTGAAAGAAGAAAGATGTTTGAGGTACATTGGTCTTTGACTAACCAAAGCTTCAGTTGATTGTGGGTTTTCTATCATAGGCCCCTGTTACTTTACAGCTCCATCTTTTTGGCATCTTTTGGGATCTCTATCTTCTGGGAAATTCTTTCTAAAATTTTTTGCTTCTGGTCCCATGTTATCTAAGTTTTCCATTCCCAATTAGTAATAATACTCTATGTTTCTTAGAACCATTGGGTTTTATTTGAAGACTTTTCTATTTTGTAGTGCCTGTGTGAGTATTCATGGATAGTTAGGAGCCCATGAGAAAATAAAACATCCTGTTTCATTGCTCAGCTATACTGCTCCAGTGCAGACTTCAGCATCACAGGAATGTGCAGTGGAGACCACCTAAACTTAGAAAGTGAATATATGTTCATTATTTTTGAAGTCAGCACTTACATCACTGTTTCTCATTCTCCTGCTCCATTGATTTAACTGTAGCTCCTGCTCAACTGTTGGTGAAATTCTGCTCCCAACACATATTGAGGAAGGTTTCCTTGCCATGTTTCATTTATGATTTCATTCAGCTTTGGCTTATTGGTCTTAGATTTGTTTTTCTCTACTTCTCCTTTTCCTCTTCTTCTTCCTCCTCCTGCTCCTCCTCCTCCTCTTCCTCTTCCTCCTCCTCCTTCCAAAAAAACCTTGATAGTGGAGAACTTCTGACTTCTGATGTAATCAGTTGATTCCAATTTAGCAACACATATTGTCCTCAGAAGAAAATGTTTCATTAAGGTATTCAAATTTATTTGACAACATTGTGTATCATTAAAAGGAATTGTGAACCATAATATTCAATATGTGATTTTATTTGATTCAGAAAGAAATATATCTTTACATGTACATTTCATTTTCACATGCTCTATTTGTAATAGATTTTAAGTTTGCTTTTTAACTCTAAAAACTTATTTATATATGCATTCTTAAGTTAAAATACAATTACATCACTTCTATCATCCCTTTTCTCCTTCCAACACTTTGATATATTCTTCACTTATGCTCTTTCAAATTTATGACCCGTTTTCTTTGTTATTGTTATATTTATGTACAAAATTATATCTATGTACAAATTTATGACCTGTTTTCTTTGTTATTGTTATATCTATGTATAACTCCATAAATACAAACTGCTGAGTCTGTTAAGTATAGCTTTTTTGTGTAATATTTCAGGACTGATCATTTAGAATTGGATGACCAGTTATAGGGCTCTTACTTGGGGATGACTAGCTCCCTCTCTTATCAGACCTTACATGCCTTTAGTCTAGTGATTCTCATTCTGTGGGTTGCTACTCTTTTGTGGGGTAAAATGACCCTTTCACAGGGCCCCCAAACACTATCAGAAAACAAAAATTTTTACATTATGATTCAAAATAGTAGGAAAACTACAACGATGAAGAAGCAAAATAAGAATAAGTTCATGGTTGGGTTTCACTATAACATGAGGGACTGTATTAAAGTGTTGCAGCATTAGGAAGGTTGAGAGCCACTGCTTTCATCCTTTGTTTACGGCTGGGACCTGTAAGAGGTTTGCTTTCATTTTAGTATATTTATTGACATTTTCATTCTTCAGAACTTGCTTTATCATGGCTGAAGCTTTTCTATCATTTCTAAGAGGCACAGTCTCACAGGGTACCTTGTGGTTCTCCAGCTCTTACAGTCTGATTCCTCTTTTGTAATGATCCCTGAGCTTTATACACAGGAATTGTGATGTAGATATATACACTGGGTCTATTCATTCTATTATCATTTGCTTTTTGCCCTTTAGATTAGATGTGAATCTCTGCAATGTTCTCCATTTTAGAGATTAACTTTATTTTTATGTGTGTATCTGTGTGGATGTGTCTTTAATGAGTGCTGGTGTCATGGAGTCCAGAAGAGAGCAATGAATTCCCCAGAGCTACAGTTATAGGTCAACTACAGTTTTTGAGTGGCAGACATGGGTTCTTGGGACCATCTGTGGAACAAACATTCCTTAAGTATTGAATCATCCCTCCAGGAGTACCTTTGTATTGTTTGTTATTGAGATAGTCTTATGTAGCTCAGGCTGACATGGATTTCCTCATGTAGCTGAGTATGTATGACCTTCTTAACCTTCTTACCTCTCTCTTTCCACTTCCTAAGTACTAGGGTTATATGAGCACACTACTCCAGATTTTATACAGTGCTGGTTACAAAATCCAGGACTATGTGTATACTAAGTAAGCATTTTTACAAATACATTATATCGCCATTAATCTTCAAAACAACTTTAAAGTACTATTTTAGTGTGTACACATTTGAAAATATCACTCATGTGTGTGTGCAGCTATTAACACTTAGTTATGGTACATGCACATAGGAATGATAGTAAAGCACATGTATATGTATATCCAAACCAATGTTCTCAATATAAAAATCTCTGTATTAGTGTGTGGTATATGTTAGTAAATGTAACGTAAAAATATATAAAATACAGTTGTATTTTCTTTATAGCACATGTACATTCCATATGAATATTTTCCTTTTCTAGAATGAAGAAACACTGCAGCTTTACTAATGGGATGCTATTATTTTAAACTAAAAATTATTAGAATAATATGAGTGGTTAGGGAAAGGACCTATGCACTTAATAGCATCTTGTATTCCATTTTTAAAGAAACGTCATGGTTAGTCTTCTCAAGGTTTTTCTTTTTTTAAATAAATGCAATAACAGTAAAATTGTAGTCCAGCATGAAAACACTGCAGAGGACAATAACTTTCATCTTCAGACACAAAGCATTTTTTAAAACAAATCATCCAATCTACTGCAACTTCAAAGAACCAGTCATTTTCGTAGAAAAAAAAATGTACTGTGACTGTTCATTTCTGTGGCAATGAGAGACAGTACATATAAACTGAGCAAAGCAAAACCCATTTATATTTGAAAACATTTAAGTGGTCAATTAGGCTTCATCAAAATATTCACTTGTATTTAGTGTTGAGGAGCATTATCATGTCAAAATATATATTAAGAGACTTATGCAATATTTAGAAGCATTTTTGTCTGTAATATTAAAATAAATTTAGATTAGGGTTTTTATTGCTTTATATATATCCTGAGATATTTTACATAATTATATAAAGTAAAAGTATATTTCTTTAGTATTTATGTATACACACACATACATACACACACACATAGTCACTTTAAAATATATTTGGTTAGAGAAAATCATTTAAAGATTAGCATCCTTTTCTTCTGCATGGGCATAGGTACACACATGGTTAACACACACATATGCTGGCAAAAGATTGATTTCCACTATAACTTGTCAAACACTGTTGTCTTTCTTCCTCACTAGAAGGAAATGGTCTCTGGGTCTGGATGCAGATTTTCAGATGTGCATTGCTATTTATCTCATTCCTACTCTCTTGTAATTTAAAGGCCTCCTGTAATGGAAATTTATGGTTGTGTCATGTGATGCAGATTCCTGTGATGTTTGGCTAATGCAAGACCAGTGAAAGGACTTGTGATGTTTGTAGAGAGTATAAGTAGGTCCCAATGGATGATGATGGCACACTTGCATAGTTATTTGTGCAACTTTTTGTTGGTCGAAATCTTTGATGATCTTCACTTCATTGAGAGAGGTATGGCAGAAAACTCGAGGTAGAGAACTGGTTCTCATTGCTCCTGCTGACTTGTAATGATTTTTAAGAGGTCAGGCAGTTTATGCTTGATCATGCCACAATTGCTGATTCATTTTCATTGAAACTTTTAAACTGCTGGTATCCTGATACTGCTGAACTGAATGGTTTCATGACAAATGGAAATTGAAATCATCCAGAACTGCTTCTAAACTGGTCTACACACCTTTGTCCTATTTACCATCATTTTTCCCTACCTTTGGAAAGTGGGGTAGAAAAGGTCTTGCTGTAGCAAACGATAGAGAAGTAGGAGCTTCTCAATTTCAGGGAGCAAAAATCACTACAAGTATATTATAGGAATCATCTAAAAGAGAGATAGACTAAGAATGAAAAGGTGTATTCATATACTTTTGGAGGACAGATGGGAATCTTCCAGAAACCTGAGCCAAGACATTTCCTCATATTTCATGGCTTTCTGTTTCTATTTATGGTTCCTTATAGGGATCTTTTGCCTAGTGGTTAAAAAGATAAAGGAAACAGACTCAGTACAATGACAGAGATGGTGATCTTAGCAGTTATATGCAGGCCTAGTGATGGAAATTTTTTAAAAGCTACCTTCTACCCATGCTTTATCCTGCCACAGAGTTGCGTGCTCAGCCATGTTCATTGCTTCTCTATTCATAATAGCCAAAAGTTGGAAACAACCTTGATGTCTCTCAACAGAAAAATGAATTTAAAAAGCAGTATGTTTACACAGTGGAGTATTACTGAGCCATTGACATAAAGAAATTATGAAATCCATATGTAAAATATATAGAACTAAAAAAGAAAGAGAAATATGGTATATAGTCACATATATGTGAATGTTACTGTTAATTCAATGATAAACCGAGTTTCAATCTATAGAACTACAAACAAAGGGGAACCAAGTTTTGGGGGAGCAGAGGGGGATGAGGGAAAACAGAAAGAGACAGCTAAAATTAGGAGAAATTTGAAGGGTAATATGAAAAATTAGTATAGTAGAAGCTTGCTAAAATATGTACATATGAGGGGATCTCGGTGAAAAGGCCAAATAATGGGGAGACTGAGAACTGTCTTATTACCAGAAGAAGTTTCAATAATAGTACTGGATCATATATAATTGAGTTGTTGGCTAACAGAGTCATATATGAATCCCCAAACTTCATAAAATGTTGTCAAAGACTGTGGGTTTCTTTCTTTAAACAGACAGCAAAAACTTAATGCTGATGACACACTAGACATCCCACTGAACATGGGGAAGTCCAGCTGCTCCACCATTGAGCCTTCACTCCTATGCTCTAGTGTCTTTGGTAATAAAGACACTCTCTATGCTACAAAAAAGAAAAGTACACACTAACCCAGCCCCAGGCCCTTTAATATACTGCAGTATCCTGCCAGAAAGCTATGGTAGTACAATAGTGGCACAAAGCTTGGAACTTAACCTAGGAATATCTGGTTTTCTTTGAGGTCCAGACAAAGAACCTGAGACCTGATAGCCCAGAAACTTAGAGTAAAATCAACTATTACTGTTATTAAACAAGACAAAAATGAGCAAATCCATAACTTTAAAATGGCTCCTAAAGACATACATACCTATGTCAGTACCTTGCCCAGGCATCATCAGAGAAGCTTCCTATTGCATCATATGAGAAAAGTACAGAGACCAAGGTATTATACAGAGAACAAGAGACTTTAGAACATTCAGCTTTGAATGGGATTCTTCCATTAAATCCCTCCCCATAGGACTCAGGGAACCCTGTAGAAGAGATAGAGTCAGAGAGTGGAGGACACCAAGAAAACATGACTCTCTTGATCCACGTGATCAAACCACATGTGAATTCCCAAAGCCAGGGTTGACCTGCTCAGAGCCTGCATGAGTCGATACTAGGTTCATTGCATATTTATCTTCCAGTTTAGTATTTTAATGGGACTCCAGTGTGTGTGAACAAGTACGTCACTGGTGTGCCTTCTCTTTCCTTCTGTTTGTTTGTTTTGCCAAATTTCAAAGTGTCAGTTTACATCTTATTATTATATTATATTAATCTCTATTATATTCCCTTAAGATTTGTTTTCTAATAAGAAACAAAAATGGTGTGAATCTGGATGGGGGGATGTATGCTCTGTATTTATTTTCTTTGAATTTTAGAATGTTTGAATTCCTCCCACCTCCCTCCCCCCTTTTTGTCATGACTGATTTTCCATTCAGTAGAGACTTTGATTTTCCATAAGTTTGTTATCTTTGTTTTTGTTGTTGATATCCAGTTTTAATCTGTTGGGGTCTGATAGGATGCAATATTTCAATTTTCTTGTTTCCACTAAAACTTACTTTCAGTACACAATCAATTTTGGAGAAAATTCCATGAATACCTGAGAAGAAGGTTTTTGTTTGGGTAAAATATTCTGTTATGACTATTTGTTTTATAATGTCTTTTAACTCCAATATTTCCATGTTTAGTTTGTGTCTGGGTGACCTATCCATTGTTGAAAATGGGATATTGAAATCGTTTTTTAAACTTTAATTTAATTTAATTATTTTTTACTTATTCACTTTACATCTTGCTCACCACCCCCTCCTGGTCACCCCCTCATACAATTCTTCCCCCATTCTCCCTATGGAGGCCCCTAGGTATCCCCCAACCTGGCACTTTAAGACTCTGTGATGTTAGGTGGTTCCTCTCCCCCTGAGGGCTTGGTGGTATAATGGTGAGCATAGCTGCCTTCTAGAGGATATTAACATCTTCCCCTGTCTGTGTGTGAGGGTCAAAATATAATTTAAGTGATTTAAGGTATCATTGTTTGTTTGTTTGTTTGTTTCAAACTTGGGTATGCTTGTGATTGGGGCATAGATATGAAGAACTGAAACTCCATGCTACTGGATTTTTCCTTTGATAAATGTGTGGTATTCTTTCCCATCCTTTTTGATTAATTTTAGTTTAAAGTCTATTTTATTAAATATTAAAACAGCTATCCAGCTTCCATCTTAGATCCATTTGCTTGGCATATCTTTTTCCAATGTTTTACCTTGAGGTAATGTTTACCCTTGATGTTATGATATACTTCTTGAATGCATAAACGAGTGAATCCTGGTTTTATATCCATTATTTCAGTCTGTTTCTTCTTTTGTGAGGGATTGAGACCATTGATATTGAGAGAGATCAATGACCAATGATTGTTGATTCCTGTCATTATGCTACTGCTGTTGATGTTGTTGGTGGTGGTGATGGTGGCATTCTTGTTTGCGTATCTGCATGCATGCGTGTATGTGTGTTTGTGTGTGTGTTTGTTGTGTATGTGTGTGTGTGTATGCATGTGCGTGTGCATGTTTGCTTCACTTGTTTGAATTTTGCTGGTGTGATATTATTTAATTCCGGTGTTTTCATGGGTGTTGTTAACCTTCTTAAATTGGTTTCCTTCTTATCCTTTTTTGTAAGGTTGGAATTGTTAGTAGATATATTTTAAATTTGACCTTATCATGGAATAGCTTATTTTTTCCATATATGGTGAATAAGAAATTTCCTGGATATTGTACTCTATGCTGGCATTTGTGGTTTCTTCAAATCTGCAGCGTATCTGCATATTTTTCCTGACTCTTTTTGCTTTTATAATCTCTATCAAGAAATCAAGTATCATTCTAATAGGTCTTCCTTTATATGTTATGGGTTTTCTCTCCTTGCAACTTTTTATATTCTTTCTTTGATGTGGGATTACTGTTTTAATTATTATGGGAGGAGGTGACTTTCATTTTGGTCTAATCTATTTGTTGTTCTGTATGTTTTTTCTACCCTTATAGGAATTTTGTCCTTTAGGTTTGGACAATTTTCTTGAGATTTTGTTGAAAATATATTCTGGGCTGCTTTGTTAGATATTTTTCTTCTTCCTCTATTCCTTTTTTTTTTTTTTTTTAGTTTATTCTTTCATATTGTCCCAGATTTCTTGGATATTTTGTGTCAGGATTTTTTTTTTTTTTTTTTTAGATTTAACATTTTCTGTGACAGATATATCTATTTCTTTAATGCTTGAGATTCTCCCCTCCATCTCTTATGTTCTGTTGGTGAATTTTACCTCTGTAGTTCCTGTTCTCATTTATAAAATTTTTATTTCCAGAATTCCTTCAGTTTGCCTTTTCTTTCTTGCTTTTATTTTCATTTTCAGATCTTGAACTGTTTTATTCATTTTCCTTCAAGATTTTGCTTGTGTTTTCTTGGCTTTTTAAGAGAGACTTTTAATTTTCCCCAGTTTTTTTATTTTCGTTCTCCTGACTTGCTTTGAGGGATTTATTAATCTTCTCCAGTATTTTGTGTTTTCATGGATTTCCTTAAAGGATTTATCAATTTCATCTCTAAGGACTCTATCATCTTCATACAGTTAATTTTCAGAGCTTGTCCTTGTGCTTCAGGTATGTTGGGATATTTAGGATGTTCTGTGGTAGAATAACTCTGCTCTACTAGAGACATATTGCCCTGGCTCTCACTGATTGTTTTCTTACAATGGTGTCTAGGCATCTGGGTTTAAGGTGGTTGTAGGTCTTGGGGCTGATTTCTCTGTTTGTCTTTGTTGGCTGGGAATTGTGTTTTTTGGTTTCTGTTTTCCCTCTGTATTTTCAGAGGGTTTCATAACTGTGTGTTACTTATTTTGATGACCTGGTCAGCTGCTGTGTTCACAGATAATGTCTGTTGATGATGGAGGATGGTTTTCTGGCAGATATGACCTCTCCTCAAGTTCCAATATATTTTTAGATATGCTAAAATTTCACATTCTATTTTAATTGGCTATATTTACTACCACACTTGCTACACATATATTTTACAATTTTTAAAATTGAAAATCTGAAGTCACTGTTCACTAGAAGTTTCAGTTAAAATTTCACAGAATTGTTTCATTTGTGACTTTGTTCTCTCCTTTGATTATAAGATTTTCAGATGATTATCAGGCAATATGTAACTAAGAACAATTTTAATTATTCTTTGTATAGTAAATGCCCAGAATTGAATTTACTATCTTTTTTTTTTTTTTTTGGTTTTTCAAGACAGGGTTTCTCTGTGTAGCCCCGGCTGTCCTAGAGCTCACTCTGTAGACCAGGCTGGCCTCTAACTCAGAAATCCTCTTGCCTCTGCCTCCCACGTGCTGGGATTAAAGGTGTGCGCCATTGTATTAGTGAATGCTTCTGGTAACATGTTGAATGATTATGCAGGTGGAGACCATCTTTGTCTTGTTTATGAACTTTGGGGCAAATGTAACCTGCTTTTCCTGTCATATTTAATTTCTGATTGATTATTTTATAGCTTTACCTAATTGATTTGTTATTTTCCTCTATGTTTTACATTGTGATACAAAATCTGTTTCCAGTTATGATAAAACTTGTCTAAATACAATTGCAAAACACATAGTATAAAAAAATTATTTATTACTTCACTACAGGTTTAAAACCATTGCAATAAGGACTTATAATTTTTTCTGTAATGAATCTATGAAGATAATGTATTTTCAAAATTATTATGGTTTTGATATTGTTTATGAAAGAAAATATCAGACTTTCAGTTTTCAAGGACCTGCTTGTTTGAAAGACCTTATTTGAAATTAAAGTACCTTAGGAGGAATTAAGAATTGGCGGAATGGATCTCAAACCCTCTTTTTGTTATCATTGTTATAATGATGATGTTGGCTATGTTAGAAAATAGTTGTTCTAACTTTCAAGATGAACACTAGATATTTAAAAAGATAATTTAATGTAATAGGAATCTTAACCAAAGTTATTTGGTTCTTGCATATTTTCATTTGTGACCAGTGATGCTTCTCTCTAAGATTTAGAAAATGAGTGCAAGGCTGGGGTTGTAACTTAGTCAATAAAGAGATTTTTAGGTTGCCCAAAGCCTTTTGTTAGATTTTAGATCTTACATACACAAGTTGTTGCAATGTTGGCCAATTTCTGAATCTCCCCATTGAAGTAGCCCTGCCAGTTATATACCTGGATGAACTACAGACAGGTCATCTTAGCTGGATGTGGGTGCTTTTAGGCAGGGTCTTGGTCAAAGGTGTGGTAGTGTGTGGGTAAAGGACACACACCCCTGGAATAGCTTTGGAGAACTCATTCAAGTTAATAGAAGGAGAACAGGACATGGGTGTTGGAAGATACTTCATCTGCATATTCAGGGGCTTTAGGGTAGTAGGCATGAGACCTACAAGGTTAAACAAGGAATGAATCCTGATAACTGCAAGGAAGTAAATTCTCACTAAAGCTGATAGTGGGACAGATGACTTTATGGCATCAAGTTGAAGTGGGAGGGAGCCAAAGCCTGCTGTCCTCACGTGAGATATCTGGGATTGAAACTCTCTTCAATACTTCCTCCATTATAGTGCACATGGTACCACTGAACAAACCGTGGAAAGGTGGAGGTGAGAGAACCACAAATTCAAAGTCATCTTTGACTTCATGGAAAGTTCAAAGCAAACTGGACTACATAAGACTGTCTCGGGATGGGAATTAAAGGCATAGAGAAAACACATTTTAAATTATTTACTTTAGATAATATTAATTTAATGCATTTTCATAAGATCTTATTTCCCTAAGAAAAATATTTTCTAGATTGTCTTCCAGTTATATATTTGTGCATTGGTTGAATCTTGTGTATGATATTTTACTGCTCTAATATCCAGATCTTTGAGCAACATTAATTCTAGTGTGTCTCTGAAGTACTTCTCATAGAGCCTGTCTAGTGTCAGTCATTTTTTAATTTTATCATAAGTCATTTACAAACTATTATTCTTTCATCCTTATTCACATGTTTTGAAGAATATTTTATTATATTAACATTCATGCTATAAATCACGGGATACATTTTGATGATAATTTAAAAATCGGTGCATCTTAAATTCTCAGCTTTTTCTGATGAACTTTTTCTATCAATTCTAGAGACTCTGTTTTCTTATTTCTGTCTTTTGGTAACTTTTAATGCATTTATTCTCTTAACAGGCAAATTGCCTCACTGCTGACATTTATGCACAGCACATTACTTTTCCTTGCCTTTCTCTCCACTACCTGTAGTACATGCTACTGGGTAAGTGGTGATGCCAGAAAAGATTTCAGTTTTGATGATTGCTAGATGTTTTGATGACTAACTGCCATTTATACCTCTTGGTTCAGTAAATAGTGGCAGGAAGTTGGACAAACATGACTTCTATAGCCATGATTCTAAGGGGATCACATTTTGGAGTACCCCCAGCTGTGCCTCTCATCACAGACTCAGGAGATGTTTTCCTTCCTCATTGTGATGTTGTTGTGTACTGATGCTCTGCCTTTCCATATCATTTCTTTCTATCACATGAAATAACTTCTTTTAAAACTTTTCCTATGATTTTATGTCAATTTCTTAATTTCTTCAGCTTTCTGACTTCTGTCAGTTTGTTTGTCAAAACCACAAATGTTCTAGACAAGTATATTATTTAAGAATTCTCTTATAAAATGTTTCAAAAGATGTTTTAAATGATGGTTTTGTGGAAAAAAGGAAAAAAAATTGAGGTAGGGTGGGTGTTGAATCAAACTTTAACTGTGTAGCTCCGGCATTCCAGGAAATTTTCTTTGTAGACCAAACTGGCCTTGCATTCACAGATCTACCTGCCTCTGCATCTAGAGTCCTGGGATTAAAGATGTGTGCTGCCAGGTTTTTAATAACACAGACAATAAGCTATTAAAACTGCTCTTCTAATTGTGGTAAAGCTATATTTAGAATTTTATTCTTTGGATTTAAGAAATGATGCCAAGAAAAAGGATGCTAGGGGTATGGAGAGATGTTGCAGTGTTTAAGAGCACAACATGCTCTTCCAGAGGACTTGGACTTGCTTCATGGACCTCACATGGCATTTCATAATCACCTAATCTAATTTTAAGATGCCCTCTTTTAGACTCTGTGGGTAATATCCAGGCAGGCATGTAGCACAAAGTCAGGCATGGAAACAAATATTCATATACATAAATAAATAAAATTGAAAAATATGTATGTTGAAAGCAATAGTATCTATCATAGAATAACTATTGTTTATCTAGAATTTACTGTGTGCTAAACATTGAGATACATTTATGTGCAGCATATTTAATACCATAAAGGGTCCACTGTACAACTATAATTTCTTCAATATATGTATAATTGTTTTGCATCTTTGGTGAAGTGAATATACCAATCATGGGCTGAACTCAACGTAAAATGCTATGTGATATTCACAGATGAACTTCAATCCATTCTTAGAGTATAATCATCTTTTCCCTGTATCCTGAAGAAGAAAAGCCCAAGGTGCCTAAAATTACATTAAAGACTTTGTAAAGTAGAAAATCCAAATTTGACATTAAAAGTTGGGACAACTTTGTAGGTCAAATCCAAGGATAAAAATTACAGTCTTCCAGAAAGAGTTGATGTTTATGTACCTGACAACTCTGGAAAATTATCTGACTTAATGTTCTACAGATTTGTCTGCCACTAAACGATATTTAACAAAGAAACTGCTGAGTTTGAAATAGTCAACAGGGAGAGGAATGGCATTTTCACAAGTTTCTACCAGTCACAGCCAATAACACACTTAGAAAGATCAATGATCAAAATCATAAGATCATTGCAAAAAAGCCTTCGTCATTCTATGTCAATGTGTGTGCCTTAAAATATTTTATTATCATATTATTTAAATTATAGTTCTGTACAGCCAAAATCAGTGCAATTCCACTTTTTAAACAGTATTCATAATGGTTAAAGTTCATCCAGTTTCTTGTTTTTGTAATTTGTAGTAGCTGTTGATGGAAGAGCAGAGTGTAAAGATGATCACTAAAGAGAGAAAAAGCAAACATATATAGAAGTTTCTTTGAGGTTATTATACATAATTACTTTTGAAAGTTTTCAATGGAATGGTTAAGTATATACAATGAACTGATACTATAATTTATTATGCAAATTAATTAAAATGTCAAATTTTAAAAAGTTTTGTTTGTTCAATATTTGGTTTATTATGCTTTGGAATTAAAAAATAATTCTACCCTCTTAAATTTTAACAGTGTTTCAAAAGTCAATATTGTCAGATCATATCAAGATCAAGGCCCCATTTTCAGCTGTCTGCATGCTAACAATAGCAAAGTTAGAAATCTTGAGCTGGTAACTTACTATAATCTTCTTCTTAGTCATACTTGTAGCACTGTAATTTATATATTTTTTAAAGACAAAATTTTAAGCATGACAGAATATTATAAAATAAAATACCCATGATTTTGAAAATTTTACATTTTATATGTCAGAAAATTAAAATTCTTTATACACACCTTATTTTCTTTGTAAATGATATTTTTAAAATTAAGAATATAGATATTGATGCTATAGATCAGTGGTAGAAGACAGGCACAGAGTGTAAAAGCCTTGGGTTCAATCGCTAAAAGAAAAGGCAGATTCTTAACTAGATTGATATACCTGATAATCTCAGAGCAAATTCTAGTGATAGTATGTATATTTTAAACTGTAAACATTTCTTTAATATTTCAGTTCAGCTTGAAGTGATTATTTTTTTCCCAAATCAAGCTTGCTAATCTGCTCCTATCATGGAGCATATACCTTAATGGTTTCTCATAAAATAAAAAAAAATCTATCCTTAACTTTTTGTCCCTGTATTGCATTTTACTAAGAATTTCTACAGTTGCAATGACTTGCCTTAATTAGTGTTCACTTTACTGGAAATAGCATTCTTTGTTCACAGTTATTCGTTGTCAGAGCTTGTAATATATTATTCCATAATTTTGTGACTTTGATGGTTGTTCATGCAAAAGCTGAAGTATTTCTGAGTTCTGTCTTTGTATGTAAATTGTTTTATTCTCTCATATGGTTTGTATTTTTTTTAGAATCCTTTCTAAAGTTTGTATTTCTTCATCCCATGATTTATGGTGTTCGTCTCATGCCTATTTGGAGATCTTATATACCTTGTGTATGAAATAATGATTTGTAAACATGGCAACTATAGTCTAACTATATAGAAGTTCATTAAGATGCATAGAATTTGGGCCTGGCTGATATTGTTTGCTTCTGTCTAGCTGTAGGGTGGTTTTCATCCAACAGTTTCTTTCAATAAAGTAATTTTTATTTCTAAAGAAATATTTTAGCTAAACTCATTACAGTTTGTTTCCCTTTAATTCTAGCATTAATTTCTACCTTAAGAAACTATTTTCATTTAAAAATTGTCACAAATAGCACTATTATTTATGGCTACTATGTATGTTTCAGCAGTTTCAATCCTGTGGTACTGTGGGTCAGGCGGTGATTTTCTAGTCTTGTGTATACTATTCATCACAATTCTAAACTGTAGCCCATTAAAATAATCCCCAGGAGTCTCATATTGCAAATTATGATTATGGAAATTGAGGGGAATTATGCTTACATTATTTCTGCACTTGTTCACTAATTTAATTTTTCCTGTTCTTTTTGCAGTACCAAATTCCAATGTCTTATTTGTGAGATTATTTTAATAATAATGATTTAATAAATGGTGAAAATGATATAAATGTGGCCATTCTTGTATTTGGAGCAAGAGAAAGAAAGAAAAAGAGTGGAGAGAGAAATAACTGAAATACTGACATGTTTTATAATACCCAGTTCATTGCTACAGCTTTCACCCGAATCCATTATTAGTAATTTATGGAGAAAACAAGAGGGATTCATAATGCACCAAAAGGGAATTAGAAAGATGTAAGGGGGTGAGAGAGCAAGAGAGCTAAGCAGTTAAGAACACATGCTGCTCTTGCAGAGGACCCTAGGTTGATTTCAAGCACCCACACTGTGCAGTTCAAAACTTCTTGTACTCCAACAGGAGGGTATTTATGAACCTCAGCTGACTTCCGTTGTTACCTGTGTACATTTTCACATATACTAACATGATGGTATGGAGAGAAGAGCACACAAGGGCAGTGTGTATTATAAGTGCAGTTCTCAAAAACTTGCAAGATTACTCCATGGCTCAGAAGCTTTGGGGAGACAAGGAAAGGGAAATAGAAAGTACTTGAAGATATTTTTGTACTTAAAGATCATACATTCATAAAATTCTCTGTTTCAAACAGGTTTTGCTTTTAACTAATAAAAGATCATTATAACATTTTTTTTTAAAAAGTACTCATGCAAACATTGGATAGCTCCATCAGGGAATTTTGTGCATTAGTTTTCTCTGAAAATGACTCTAAGATTCTAGTCAAGGCTGTCAGGCTGGCATTCTATTACATAGGCATATATATTTTATAATTTTAAATTAATTAAATTTATCCTTTGATGATTCCTTATGTACATGGTGAATACTTATTACTCTCATTCTTCAATTGCTCTTATGGCCATTCCAAGTCCTCATCCTCCTACATTCTTTTCTATTTTATCGTGTGTGTGTGTGTGTGTGTGTGTGTGTGTGTGTACGTGCAAGCACGCATGCACATGTATGTTTTCTGCATGTATGTCTGTAAACTATATGTTTGCCTGATATCCTTGGAGGCCTGAAGCTGGGCAAAACTTATAGGTTAGTTGTAAGATAACACATTGGCACTTGGCGTGATCCTGAGTTCTCTAAAAGAACCGAAAGTACTCTTAAATGTTGAGATATCTCTCCACTTCATATTTATTTTGTTTTCTGATCTAGAAATTTAATCAGGTCTACGGGTTGGAAGCTATCCAATACAGCCAGGTAATTTCAATAGTGGACATACAACCCGATTATGACTCTCTCTTCTAGAATCTATGAATAACCATTGGTCATCAGTAAGTATTAGGGTCCTCATGATTGATGCCTACATATGCATGGTTGTTGATATGGACAGTCTTATACAGTTTCAGTCCCACTAATTATAGTTATTGTCAGTTCATGGTTGCAATGGATATTTCACACCAGTGTCTTATTTTGGAGATTATTTTAATAATGATTTAATAAAATGTGATGTTTCATGACTCTCATATCTATCTTTCAGCTCATCTAAAGTAGCCCTTCCTCATTCAGCATACTCCCATGAGCCTTAGAAGGTACTATAAATGTCTTGTTTAAGGTTGGGCTACCAAACATAATATATTCTCAGCATCTTCAACATTCATGAGTTTCTGTAATCAATGCCATTTCACAGAATGTTTTAAACTTGAGATTAATTAATTGAATGATCCCAACATATCCTAAATTTAAGGTTCCAGAAACAATTACAAATTTAAATCTCTTGGAGATATTGATCGCTTTATACAAATAAGACATGTCAAGGTCTCATATTTTAAAATGGACAATGTAATTATCTATCTTTAAAAAGTACTTTGCTCTTCTATAAAGAAATAGTAAACAAACGTTTGGAATAACAGAAAATTCATTAAATATAGCTCACTAAATTACTTCATAAATGCCTGTAGATTCTTTCATAAAAAATACAATGTTTAATGTATATGCAGATTTAACATGTAGTTAAAAAATCCCCTTGAAAATAAACATTGCAAAGAATCCACATTGCAAGGAACATGAGTGCAAAATAGAGATCAAGATACAGGTATCACTTGAATTAATAATATATGGCAGGCACACACAGATAAACACTTTCAGAGCTTTAGTTTCTCATAAATACAGTATTATATCATACACATTACTAAAAGTACATGGTGATGCTAATAATTTCCCATTATAACAGAAATAAGTATCATGGATATATCATGTATCTTATCTATTTTCTTCTCCCAATGCAAATATTATTTGTAATATTTTATGTCTGACCTTCCTTGCTGAAAACTACTTGAATCCAAAGTGTGAAGATTCTTAGCTAAGCTGATTTCGACTACAGCACCAGCTCAAATACATTATCTCCCCACACTAATATATGTTAGCAATGCTATGCTTCTATTGTTTCCATGGCTTACATTATGTTTTTTATGTTTTCGTATCCAATGGGTTTTATTTAAATATTCAATAAAATACACACACAGGCCTTTTCAAGCTTTGTTAATTTAAAATATCCCCTTTCCTTTACACACAGGGAAACTTCATATGCTTTTGTAAGCCTAAGAAATAAAGTCAAGAATGAATTCCTGTAGTCCCTTGGGTTAAAAGGGGGTTCAGCAAAACCTGAGAGAAAGGATGAGGAGGGTCCTCAGGGTCTCAACCTAATTTTATGTGGCCAGAACTAATTAGTCTAGGAGATGATATTTCTCTGACCAGCAAAAAAGTAGCTAGAGATCATTTGTGCTTACACTATTCTGAAGGGAACTAGAGCTGGAAATCAGTGCTCTAAAATAAAAGGTGAAGAGACTCTGGCCAGCTTGACATGGTGAACATGGCTCTGGCAGGCCTTGGCCTTCTCTCTCACTCTCTCTGCCTTGTTACAGAAAGATTACATTCCTAAAGCTAACCATCAAGGTCCAGCTATCAAAGCATCAAAGTCCACCAAAAGGCCCCTTTGTCTCACCTAATTAATATGCAAATTAAAATCAAACACCTCATCCTAACACAGGGTTTCTCCTTGTTCTTTTATAAACTGCCATTATCTATGAGCCACATCTGTTTCTTCTCTATCCAGAGGCAGTCTGTTGTCCTATTACCCTCTGGAACAAAACATTCTGCCCCTCTACCTTGTTCTTTTCCTCTTCTTCCTCTTCCTCTATCTCTTGTCTTTGTCCATTATTCTTGCCTTCTGTCCTTCTGGGACAAATAAATCTCCTTTGTGCTGAGATATTGGTCTTGGGGATCTTAACCCAATATTTTTCCTTTCAGAAGGAGGCATTTATGGTATAGAATGTAAAATATATATCCATTGGTGAAACCATTCGGATTGTTTTCAATATTTGGTATTGAATCTAAAATATCACACGAGCTATAAAAATGCTCTACTACTGAACTACATCCCTGTCTCTCAATTTACTAATGGCTTTAATCTTTGAAGTGGTATCTTCTAAAATCTTTTATTCCCTGATTTCCCACAGTTTGGGTTTTCTAGTTTCTGGAATCAAACATTCTTTTCTATTTTCATTTTAAGGTTTCAAATAGTTTTATTGATTTCCTTCCACTGTTATGGCTTTCATAGTTTTTAAAAAATACCTTTATTCATCTCTTCTTTAAGAATCTCTATCATATCCATAAAGGCTACATTAAGGTTTTTGCCTTGTGCTCTTGCTATGTTGTAATACTGCTGTGGTTGGTTTCTGGGCTGTAGTGGAGATATTGTGATGGCTGAAAGTGATATGTTTTAATGCTGGTATCTTGTCATCTATGTTCATGAAGTTTGTAATTCTAGATGTAAGTATCTTGTCTTTTGTTTGTTGGGTAGGTGTTGTTGGGTGGTTGCTTTGTTTCTTTGTTTCTGTTGCCTCTCTCACCCTTAGAATGTGTAGTGGCTGTGTGTTGCCCAATATGGTATTCTACTGGGAATTCTCTCAGTTGGGTGATTGGTTGTTCCTGATAAAACTTGCTTCTAAGTATTGGGGACTGTACTTAAAAATTCAAATGGCTAAGAAGGGGTATTGAGGACATTCAAGGGTGTGTGTAAACCAGAGTGCTCTATGAGGGTCTGCTTAGTGCCTTGGGTACAGTGGCAAAAAGTGAAGAGACAATAGAATTTGGACCTGGAATAACAAGAGTGGGGAAGAAGGTTGGAGGTTAAGATCTCCCTGATCTGCTAGTGATGGATGGGGTAAAGCAGAAGTGGATGCAGTAATAGATGGTCAACTACAGAGAAGGGAGTTAGTCTGGAGGATTAGTTTTGAAAGAAAGGAGGGAGAGTTGAAAGTCTCAGGTTAGGCTTCCTGCTTCCTTGTCCTGAGTGGCCTGTGGGTTCTCAGTGAATGCCTGATGGAGGTACATCCTGGGATAAAGTGTGAGGAGGGAAGGAAGTTTGGAAGGGAAAATCTCTGTGATCTTATAGAGGTGGGAGAAGTGGGGGAGGGCAGGCTGCAACAGGTGGTTTGATACAAAGCTGAGCACAAACTCAGGAATGAAATTGGAGAAGAGGAAAAAGTGGTGGATGTCTGCAGTTAGCTTAAGTGCTCTCCTGGACATTCTGGTTCCCTGGGGATGCCTGCTGGTCTGGACTGCAAGTTTCATCAACAGAAACCCTGACTTTATACAACTCTATATACATGAATTCCATCCTAAAGAAAATTTTGTTCTTATCCACAAAACTGTTGACGAAAACAATCTCTCCAGCATTCATGCAGCAGTCATTTGTAGCATATTTTATGCCATTAATTTCTTTTTACATTTATAATATTAATTGGATGCTAATTTTACATTTATAATATTAATTTGATGCTAATTATACCTTCTTCATAAATTTATCCTTAACATTACTCCATGACCATTGTTCAGGGTGATCTGCTTTATTCTGCAGAAAGTTAAATTGTAAAATTAAAATATTGATCATAGTTGGTTTTCTTTTTTCAACTTTTGCTTCAATGCCTTATTCCTGGCTATTATGATGTAAATAAAACAAACATCTTTTCATATTTTGAAATCAAATGAATGATTCTCTCTAATGTATGTTTTTGTATCTCTTTATAGTTCACCTGGAAGTTATTTGTAACAAGTTATAAACTCTCATCGTTTTATTTTTAGTCAATATATTATTATCATAGATACATTTTGTTTGTTTGTTTGTTTTCTGAGACAGTGTTTCTGTGTGTAGCCCTGGCTGTCCTGGAACTCCCTCTGTAGACCAGGCTGGCCTCGAACTCAGAAATCCATCTGTCTCTGCCTCCCGAGTGCTGGGATTAAAGGCGTGCGCCACCGCTGCCTGGCTTAGATACATTTTTAACAAGTATCCTCAGAAGATCTTCTGAATAATGTTATTTGAAATGCTCCTTTGATCATGAACTCAGGATATATGGCTTCATAAATTTCTGAACTTTTTCTTCTTATAGAAGGTTAATGTTTGCTGGAGCATTTCTCTTTCATTATTTAAATTTGAAAGATTTTTATAATATTCTTTTTAAATTACCCAGTAAGTCAAATTTAAAGGTTTTGTTGACTCTCTTATATACTATATACTGCAATTCTGAATAAGGTAGATTACTATTGTTAGCTAGGATATTCCTTCAAGAATATTAGTTTGTATTACTTTTTTAGATCAGTCATCCACTCAGAGAACTAAAAATCAACAAATTAAGCATAGTTCCTTCCAAACCCCTCTCTTTTCCATTAGAAACCTATAATATTTCATCTTACTCAGGTTTTCTATTTCTCCTAGAAGTGAATTCTTTGTCCCTAGTTCCTTTGATTGAACTTAATAGTTTTGCTTGTTTTGAATTCATCTATTTTTGTAGATGATATTTTATGTGCATGTTTCCTTATATCTATAAAAATCACCACTGCTCTTAAATACGTGTGACATACATTGCTACAATCTCTCATGTGATATATATATATATATATATATATATATATGTATTCATACATATATATATGTATTCAACAATTTTATAAATAATTTTATTTAACTTTTGTTAAGGACTTTATTTTTATTTATGTGTATCATATGTCTATATATGAACCTTTGCCTGGAGGCACCCATGGAGTCTAGATAAGGGTGCATGAGATTGAGGTTTTTGGGGGGGGGTTATTTATTTATTTTTTGGGCCTTTTTAAAAAAATTTTTTGATACTTTATTTACATTTCAAATGTCTTCCCCTTTCCAGGTCTCCCCTTTGGAAACCCTCTATCCTACCGATACCCTTGCCTCTATGAGGGTATTCCCCCACCCACCTACCCACTCCCATCTTCTTTCTCTGGCATTTCCCTATACCGGGGCACCAAACACTCTCAGAGTTTTAAGTGGTTGTGGGCCACCCAACTTGGGTGCAAAGAATTGAGTGCATGTGCTTTGCAAGAGTACTACGCATGCTTAACCTTGGGTCCTTTTTCTCTAGCCATTAATAGGCATCTTTGAATGTCTATTGTCTTAAGCAAACAATCATTTTTTTCATTAATTACTCTATTTATTGACTTTACATTCCAGTGGCAGCTTCCTTTCCATCCCTCCTCTCCTCCCAGTCACTTCTTCACCACCTCTCCTACTACACTTGTCTCCCTCATTTTCTCCTCAGAGAATAGTAGTCCTCCTGTGGATACACACCTGCCTTGGTATATCAAGTTGCAGTAGAACTAGGTGTATATTCTCTTATTGAGGCTATACAAAACCTTAGTCCTTATATTTGTCCTGCTTACAAGATGTGCCGGGATAAAGATGTAACAGAAATTGAGGGACTAGCTAATCAATGAATATCTCAACTTGAGACCCATCCCACAAGAGAGAGCCAATCCTCGATACTATTAAAGGTATTCTGCTGTACTTTCAGATAAGACCCTAACAAAACTGTTCTCTGAGGTGCTTCACCAAGCAGCTGATAGAAACTGATGCAGAAACCCATCACCAAATATTAGACAAAGTTTAGGAAATCTTGTGAAAGAGGAGGAGGAAGGACTGAGTAGGTAGAGAGGTCAATAAGACCATGTGAAAACGTACAGAATCAACTAACCTGGACCCATAGGGGCCCACAGAGTCTAAGCATAAATTGGATGGACCTAGCTGCCCTATATATAGGTAATAGATGTGCTGTTTAGTCTTTATGTGAAATCCCTAACAACTGGACCAAGGGCTGTCTATGATTCAGTTGCTTGCCTTAAAACAGACAATCTTATCACTCAAAGTCACTCAGAGTCAATGTACTAGTCAGTTTTATGGGTCAACTTGGTCCACCCAGGAAGATGGATCATCAGTTGAAGAATTTCCTCCATGAAATGGCCTGTGGTTATGACCTTGTGTCAATTTTTTTTTGTTACTGGTTGATATAGGATAGCTCAATTTTTTGTAGGCTGCTTGGCAGGTAGGATGGGCCGTATAACTGTAGCTGAATATGAGCCTCTGAGCCAATAAATGTTGCCTCTTCAACACTTTCTTGTTTTAGTTCTCTCAGGGTTTCTGCTTCATATACTGGCACACCAAACAGGCAGCATACACCAGGTGATATGAGGCTCCCAACACATATACAGCAGAGGACTGCCGGATCTTGACTCACTCAGAGAAGATGCACCTAACCATTGAGAGACATGTGGCCACAGGGAGTGGGGATGTCTGGTGGGGTGAGAACATCCTCTTGGAGACAGAAGTGGGGTGGGGAGAAGGTGTAAGATGTAGAACAGTTGGAGGGTGAACTGGAAAGTCTGGAATGTAAAGAAAAAAGATTAAAGAATAAAAAATGTTAATAAATATGTATTTTTTATTCTAATGAGTCATTCATTTGATTTTCATTACTACTAACTGCTTATATTTATAAATACAAACTAAATGAGTTTGCTGGCTAATTAAGTGCAATGATTCTGAACATTTGCCACAGGAAATATAATTCATATCACCAGAAGTGTGATCTTTAAAATATCAGTCTGCTAGGGAAAACATCACCTTTTTTATTTTCTAGTAGAATCAAACCTTCTCAACTACTCATGCCACTTTCAATAAAAGGTGATTATATTAGGTACATTGCCAGTTTCCCTGATAAAATACGCTAACAAAAGCAACCTTGGGGAAGACATATTTATTTTGGTTTACAACATAAAGGTATAGTGCATTGCAACCAGGAAGCTATGGAGGCAGGGATTTGAAGAAATAGACACATTATACCCGCAGACACAGAACAATGAGAGTTTGTTCTTATCTAGTTTTGGACCCCAGCCCATGGAATGGTATTACTCCCATTTAAGTTGGGTCTTTACACCTCTATTAATTCATATAGCAATCTCCTTACAGACATGCTAAGAGACAGTGTCTTCATTAATTCTAGATACTGCCATATTGACAGTCAATATTCACCATCACAGAAAACTTTGTCTGTATGTGTGTGTTTGTATGTGTGTGTGTCATCAGTGTTTGTGAGGACGATGTGTCTATTTTTAGCAATATTATCTTAATTCCCATAAAAACAAACACACAACTGTGCAGTGTTTGCTTATATCACATTGGCTTTCATCTACCCAGCATCAGCATCTGTTTTAGATAATCATGGCATTGTAGAATGATGAGTCACAGAAATTCTGAATAGCTTTCTTGTGATGGC
Organism: Rhynchomys soricoides; assembly: GCA_019843965.1. Taxonomy (NCBI): domain Eukaryota; kingdom Metazoa; phylum Chordata; class Mammalia; order Rodentia; family Muridae; genus Rhynchomys; species Rhynchomys soricoides. Next base: position 5,116,338 of record JADRCH010000162.1, read on the forward strand.
CTATAATAAGCAAGGTATATGCAAAAATATCATGTGTCAAAGTCAAATGAGCAGTGAATATTTAAATAGCCTATAATTTCTTAACAAGTCATGTACCAATAGACAAGAGAACTACTTGTTAAATTAAAAAAATATTAGTGTGTTGTGCTTTTCTGTTGTCATGACAAAAACATTTTTTCCCTGAGCAAAATGTGTTGGAGAAGTTGTAACTACTTACTGTTTCTAAGTCTTTGGAAGGGTCCAATATTGATGGCTTGTAAACAATATGAGGGCTGAAACTGAAAAAAAAAAATCAGAAGATCATTATGCCCTTTTGAAGCCAGTATTATTTAAAAAAAAATGAAATAAGAACATATCATAGTAAATATACAATTTTAGCAAACCAATTTAGCGGAAGAAAAAGCAGAAGGTGATAGTGAATGTCAACATTCCACTTTGGTCACACTCACTAGAGTGAGAGCCTTTGACTATATGTTGTATATTATTATGTAGTTTAACAATATATTCAGGGTTATCACACCACACACACACATCAGTCTAGTTCATTAGTATTCATGTAGTGCTCATGGAGAAGATTTCTACCTTTTCACTAGTAGAGTAGAAGTGTGATAATAAATATCAAACGTTTTCAAGAGTCACTGTTGCTCTTTTTAGCATATGGTCTCTCATAATTAACACCACAAGAAACTGTTTACATTCAAAAGAAAGTTCTGCCATGGAATGGCCATTGTTTACTAGTTGAAAAAAGTAGCTCTATTATAGTCAGAATGACAAATAGGTTTTAATTTATGATTTAATTTTCAGTTCCATGTTAAAATAAATGACATATTTCATAGACCATATATAACAATGTGCTTCCATACTGTGGCCTTTTCTAATTCTCTACTGTGAATGTCTGAGTTTTGCCCTTGATCTTCCACCACTGGCGAAGCAGTGCTTGATTCATTCTGTAAATAGAATTCTTAAGTGGTATCTAGAAAAAAATTCAAAGAATAAACAGAGCAGAACAAATTAGCAATCATGATTAGATTAAGTAAGCATTAAATTTTGATAAATGCATGCTCAATTCACAGCTTCCTTTCTTGGGAAGTATTAGGTTGGTAAGGAACACAGTTTCTTTGAGGATTCATTCATTTCTAGATGTACATTCCACTAGTAGTCTTTTGTCCACACAAGGTATATGTTTTTAAATATATTAAAATATTATTCATAATCTGAATAATAAGCTAAATTTGGAGTATATAAGCATAGTTATATTAGACTAATTTTTACATGAAGGTAAATTTTACAAGGCATTCATAAAGGGATTGACTAATTTTTCATATTAGATGTATAATAGGTTGTAAAGATTTGTATTCTGAATTTTATTCAAAGTTTCTAATAAGCTGATTAAATAAAAAATATTTTAATAAGTTTATTAATTTTGTCAATCTATTTCTGCTCCCTTTGCATCTAAGCACACAGTAAATTCTTTTTGAATCTATTGTTTTGTTTGCTTTTTTCAATTCTTCATATAAGTCAATAAAGTTATATTTGCAAAGAATTAAGAAATAAAGCAAATGATTCTCTGGCATTAAATGTGAGGTGTAGAATGAAGAATACATATGCATATCAAGATTATCTGGAATTGTGCATTTTTAAATTTTATGGATACTTTACCTATATTTTGTAAGACCCTTTTGTAGTGTAGGGAGATTATTTTAGAAATTTGGAAAAATTAACTAGTTTGTAGAATTGGAGAAAGTCTCTCATGTAACTTTTACTGTCTTTTGTTACTTTTATAATCATTGATTTAAAGATTTCGTGGAGGTGAGTAGCTTGGAGAAAATAATTTTAACATATGTTTTAAAAACCAAACTCTCTATATAAGCCAAATTATTTTAAAAAATGAAAGGAAGGAAAGGATATATAGCTAGAGAAACATGGAGAGATTCTAGAAAGGAATCTCACTGGAGAAGAAACAAAGTTCATGTGCCTGTGGGGAAGCTAAACTTATGAAGAGCTTTGAAGTTTTTAGGAAGCCTTGGTGTTTCTTTCGAGATGTTTATGAGATGGATGATGTTTCCCATCTACCCATCATTTCTAAGAATGTAGGCAATAGAATGATGATAGGTTTTTACAGAAGAGATTGAGCCGAGAGTACTGGCATATGGGTGATTAGTTAAATTGTGTCTTGATGAGCAATCAGTGGTGCATTTAGCTGTTAGACTTTTTGTTTTAAAGGATCATGAGAACTCAAGTTAAGACCTCACATTATAACTCATTAACAAGTGCTTTAGGATGAAACTCTGGGTCATTACATTTGTTAATAAAATTTTTCATGAGCAAAGGGTGAATAGGAAGCCTTTATGAGAATAACTTATTACCTACTTAAAAAGATTTTTGTAAGCTTCACTGTTATTCTGAGTTCTCAGTTATTTAGCAAGAGGAGATGTATGATTTAAAATGTGAGGAGTCACACACATTCGAACCTATTAAATTAACCTATTGAACTATTGCTAGATAGTATTTGAACCTATTGTAGAAATACTATTTCCTCCTGGTAGGAATTTTGACTTGGAGTTTTACAATTGTTAATCTGTCTTTATGGAATAGAATAATTTATTAGGAACCTGTGACAGTAGAATGTTCTTATATATGACATATATTCTATATATGTAATACAATACGCAGGCAGTAAAACTTCGAAAGACTTGTTGCTTATAAAGACAATGATATCTCCCTATTTCTAAAGATTTAAAAAAATATATTTAGCCTTACATATATGTATGTGTTTGTGCCTTTGTATCCTGCATGTGTACCATGTATGTACCAGTGCCTAATGAGTACAAATGAGAGTGCCCTGTTTCCTAGAACAAGAGTTTTGGCAGTAGTGAGCTTCTCAACATTGGTGCTGAGGAACGAACTCAGGTCAGTGCATGAGAAGAACATGCTATCATTTACAGAATCATCTCTTCAGCACCAAGTATTGCTTATTGGTCATAACTTATTTCTTTGTGATACAGTGTGCATGTAGCTCATGACATCTATAAATTGGGGTCAAAGACATTTTTGTCAATGTTTCTTTCCTTGAAGTTCATATGCTATTAGATCATTCTGAAAAAAATCACAGGTATATATATGTATGTGTATGTGTGTGCATGAAAGCACATGTATGTATAACATTGTGTATAAAACATATCAACACACAAATATATACAGTCATATGTAATTTTTTTTTCAGTTTTTAACCTCTTATTTCTGAGACCTACAAAAAAATTAGTGGCTAATGTGTCTTGGATTAAAAGATGCTGTAACCTAGTTTTAGTGGTTTATAAGAACCAATTTTTTAAAATCCCTTTTCAGCTACACTTATCAGGCCCAGAGAAAGCACATTCTATAGAATTCAGCCATTGCTGAATATCAAGTTTCCTTTAGGTCTCCCTTTCTCCATGTCCAACACAGTTAAAATTAAATATAGCATAACCATGGCTATGCAATGGCCATAGATGAACATTATATGGCTAGCAATGTCCCTTAAAATCTTGGAAGAGAATCAGCAGATCATCAGTACTGACTCAGCTTCAAACATACCCAATTTAACTCAGCTTTTCCACATCATATATGATACAAGAGTCAAAAATTGCAATCTTCAAGGATAGAGGCATAGTTATACCACTTGAGCAACTGCAAAGTCAAATTCAGTAAATATGTTTATTTTCCACACTTCTTGAGAGTAATGTTCTTCCTATGAGTCTCTGTGGATTTAGTTTCGAATTTTATTTTTCTTAATGTAATGGACTATCTTCTTCATAACACATACTTAAATTCTGCAAAGAAGTTAATGATCTTTTTAAATCTACATTGGAGACTTTATATGAATGCAGTCAGTACAATTGTTTTAAAATGACTCAGAATACATTGCTTAGGTAAAGCTTAACTGTAGACTTTGCCAGTATTAAATCATAACTACTTTAATAAACATCTTGAGATTTATTTCAAGTGCATTTACTTTTATGCCTGCTTATATTTATGTCTTGTCTATATGTGGCATCAGCAGTAGCAGAAAGAAAATATGTTTTAAAAGCTATATTTATGAGTATTAAAATTTAATATGATTTAATTGAAAAAATAATTTAAAATTTTTTCATACCCAACCTCTTCCTGAGATATAACTCATATTGAAAGTGATTTTTGTTTCCAGGACTTGTGTATTTTACTGAAAAAAATCAAATCATCTTATCATTAACATGTATATAGACAACATTCATATAAACAAATTTTCATATTTAATTTTTACAAAATATGCTAAATAATCTATGCATATTAAACTGGGATATTTAAAGTTAACTAAATTTTTACTTTAAAATATATAAATATTACTTTACTTTATTGCTATATTTTCTTTCACCTAAATATTATCTTGATTGCATATGTAGAAATATCAATATCTTAGAGATAAAGTATTTACATATATGTATATATATTTACATTAATGCATGTAGTTTAGTTATTTAAATTAAATTTCAATAATCACTCCCAGAAAAAATCTCATAAAACTTAAGAAACTCATAATCTTCAGAACAGAAGCTGTTCTGGTGGAGTTGGCTGGCAGTTGAGAGCCCGGTAACTCAGAGAAATCCATCACCTGCATTCCTGGGCTCACTGGTGATGTTGTGCTTCTGTTAGGAACCTGGACTTGCATAGAATTACTTCTCCCCTCTGTCTCATCCTGGTGCCCTGTATGGGGTGAATAGATGTTTGTTAATGAGTTCCTAGAAATCATCATAGAGTGATATATCTGCAGGGAAAATGTCTGAACAGACACATAATATTAAACTTAAATATATACAGACAGAATTGATTTGTGAAGTTGATGTACCATCCTCCATGCTTCAGCTTTTCATACATATTTAAAAGTTTTGAGGGGAAATCTTTTCCAAGTACAAACTCAGTGCTTGATAACTAACTCCACATCTCAAAGATAAAAGAAGTCTTATACAAAACTGCATGAAATTTGGTAAAATATGTTTTTTAAATCCATAAAGAACATGCATTTTTAAGATGACATTGGTTTTATTTCCTGGTATGTATCCACATCCCAAAAGACTACACTCATAGAATTTTTTAATTTATTTCAGAAAAATGAAGAAACAATGTTTCGTCAAGGTTAGGTAACCGATATATGGTGTTAACAAGTTGTGAGAGCCAAGTCTTGTTTGTCTTGTTTGTCTATATGGGAAGAACAGGAGCCAGGAACACTTACATAAGATACAAATAGGAAGTCCTTGCTTCCTTCCTTTTTTCTTTGCTTGACTTGGAGCTTCCTTGTTTGTTTCCTTGCCACTTAGCCCTCTGGACTTGAAAAGAGAGTGGTTTCCATGCCTTGTGACTTTGAGTACTCACATTATCAGAAGTATTACAATACAGTGTGTGTTTGGTTTTGTTTCTGTATTATTTTTTGTCAGATATAACAAAATAAAATAATCATATCAGAAACTAGGTCTTACAGAATAGCAGGATAAAACATTAAACTATTCTTCAAAGTATCATAAAATGATTTATTTATATTTACATATATGTATGTAGGACTGCAGACTGTACTGGGGACAGAACTCATGTCCTGTAGGACAGCAATTGCTCCTATCCAATGAGACATCTCTCCAACACAAAAGGTATCTTTTGATCAGGGTGAATATATCTTTTTGTTACTGCTGTTGTTTAGTTTTGTGTGATGTGTGTGTGTGTGTGTGTGTGTGTGTGTGTATGTATGTGTTTCTGTGTGTGTGTGTGTATTTTTTGTGTATGTGTGCGTTTGTGTGTGTGTTTGTGTGTGTGTTCATGTGTGTGTGTGTTTGTGTGTGTGTTCATGTGTGTGTATGTTTGTGTGTGTGTGTTCATGTGTGTGTGTGTGTCCATATTAGAGCAAGAATACCTTCTTTTTTTGTTGTTTTTTTGTTTGTTTGTTTTCTTTTTGTTTGTTTGTTTTTTCCTGACAGGGTTTCTCTGTATAGCCCTGGCTGTCCTGGAACTCACTCTGTAGACCAGGCTTGCCTTGAACTCAGAAATCCACCTGTCTCTGCCTCAGAAGTGTTGGGATTAAAGGTGTGTCCCACGACTGCTCAGGCTGGCAAGCACACCTTCTAAAGACAGAATAAAAGTATTACTATAATTGATTGCATTCAAATAAAAATAACACCATGAATCATATATATTAGTAATAAAATATCAATTTACAGAAACTTGATACTTAAGTAAAAATATAAAATATGCTTATACCAATAAAAAACCAAATGTTATAAATGAACTCTGAAAATCTTTCAGATACAAAACCAATTCAAAAAACAGTTGAGTTATTGTAAGAAACAATTGAAAATTCCAAAAAGAAATTCAGAATAATAAGTTCAATTTACATCAGAACTGAAATACATTACTACTAAGAAAAGGAAAGAAAACAAAGAGTAATTGATCTAACAAAGTAGGGAAAAGGTATATAATTTGAAAATTATAAAATGCTGTTGAAAAAGTAAAGAAGAATCCAATAAGTAGAAGGAAACATTTTTCAGTTATTGGAAGAACTATGTTATTTATATTTCAAATAAATTCCTATATTATTTCAAGCACTACATTTTATTTTTAGAAACAGAAAAAAATCCACCCCAATATTCAATTAGAATTTTAAAAGATTCTGAATATCCAAAACCATCTTTTAAAAGAAGACAGGAGCTGGAGGTCTTCTGCTTTCTTATTTCAATATGTTATATAAATCCTCAAATATAACAGGTGATGATGATAAAAGATAGTCTCTCCAGCCATGTGTACATACTGGAAGACAGAAATACAACAAGGCAGATGTGGTCGTATTATTTTCAATAGGCAGTCAAGACCACTCAGAGAACGAAAGACAGGCTTTCAAACAACACTTCTGGAAAATGGATTGTCTACCTGCAGAAGAAAATAGTCTATAGAATTCTCAAATATTAACTCAAAATTAATTAGAGACTAAAACATAAGAGTTAAAACTAAAAATTTTATAGAAAATAAATAATGTAAAGTCTTAACATTTGACATATTATTTTCTTTTGCTCATTTTGGATTTAATCCCAAAACACAGACAAGAAAAATACAAACAAATTGATTGGCAAAGTAATTAAAACTTCTGGTCATTACAATATCCTGCCAGTAAGATAGAAAGTGGGAAAAAGAGCATCTCATAAAATGTGATAAATATTTCTAAATCATACATTTGGTGGAAATTTGCATTGAGAATGATAGAAAAAGCTGCAGTTTAAGAGTGCCAAAGCAGTTATAAATGAGTCGAAGACCAGAATAGATGCTTCCTCAGAAAAGATACTCAAAGAACAAGTACACCTTTCTGATAGCAATGTATTAACCGACAAAGTAAAGTTCAGGCATTATCCTGAGTGTTATTTGGGCACTGAAAAAAATCAAGGTATCCTTTAAATTCTATATTTCATTTTGTTGCTGGGAGAGTCTCCTGAATGATGGGCAATCACTTTATCAATGCATTCTATAGCTGTATATTCTAGTAAGGAAGAACGTACCTTTGGTTACATGGGTGGTCAGCAAACCAATGCATAATGAAGACTTTAAAGGGAAATGTATAGATTCAATGCAATTCCTATCAAAATCCCAACTCAATTCTTCACAGAGATAGAAGGAGCAATTCTCAGCTTCATCTGGAAAAATATAAAACCCAGGATAGCTGAAACTATTCTCAACAATAAAAGAATTTCTAGGGGAATCACCATCCCTGATCTCAAGCTGTACTACATAGCAATAATGATAAAAACTGCATGTTATTGGTACAGTGACAGACAGGCAGATCAATGGAGTAGAATTGAAGACACAGAAATGAACCCACACACCTATGGTTAGTTGTTCTTTGACAAAGAAGCCAAAACCATCCAGTGGAAAAAGAGACAACATTCTCAACAAATGGTGCTGGCTTAAGTGGTGGTCAGCACATAGTAGAATGCAAATTGATCAATTCTTATCTCTTTGTACAGAGCTCAAGTTCAGGTGGATCAAGGACCTCTACATAAAACCAGGTACAGTGAATCTAATAGAAGAGAAAGTAGAAAAGATACTAAAACACATGGGCACAGGAGAAAAGTTCCTGAGCCGAACACCAATGACTCAGGCTCTAAGATCAACAATTGACAAATGGCATTGCATGTCAATAGGACAAAACAGCAATCACAGAATGGGAAAATATCCTTATCAACCTTATATCTGATAGAGGGCTGATATCCAAAATATACAAAGAACTCAAGAAGATAGACTCCATAGAACCAAATAACCCTATTAAAAATAGGATACAGAGCTAAACAAAAAATTTCAACTGAGGAATATTGAATGGCTGAGAAGCACTTAAAGAAATGTTCAACAACCTCAGTCATCAAGGAAATGAAAATCAAAACGACCCTCAGATTCCACCTCACACCAATCAGAATGGTTAAGATCAAAAACTCAGGAGACAGCAGATGTTGATGAGGATGTGGAGAAAGAGGATCACTCCTCCATTGCTGGTGGGATTGTAAACTCGTACTACCACTCTGGAAATCAGACTGGCGGTCCCTCAGAAAATTGTAAATACTTCTACCTGAGGAGGCTGCTATACCACTCCTGGGCAAATACACAGAAGATGCTCCAAGATATAATAAGGACACATGTTCCACTATGTTCATAGCAGCCTTATTTATAATAGCCAAAAGCTGTAAACAACACAGATGTCCTTCAACAGAGGAATGGATACAGAAAATGTGGTACATTTACACAATGGAATACTACTCAGCTATTAAAAACATTAACTTCATGAAAGTAGCAGGCAAATGGATGGGACTAGAAAATATCACCTTGAATGAGGTAACCCAGTCACAAAAGAACACTCTGATAAGTGGATATTAGCCAAAAAGATCAGAATATCCATGATACAACTCACAGACCATATAAAACCCAAGAAGAAGGAAGGCCAAAGTTTTGGTACTTCAGTCCTACTCAAAAGAGGGGTGAAAATAATCATGGGAGGAAGAGGAAGGGGGGTGTTTGGGAGGGAGAGAGAAGGCGGAAGGAAAAAGGGGGTCAGGATCAGATACAAGAGGAGACAGTGAGAAGTACAAAGGAGTAAGGAATTTGAATGGATGTGTTTAGCTGTGAGGAAGGGGGAACTGGGGTAGCCACTAGAAATTCCCAGATGCCAGGGACCCAAGAGGTTCCCAGGATCTAACAGAGATGACATTAATTGAAATACCCAACAAAGCAGAGATAGAACCTGTGGAGTACATACCCAGTGGATAGGCACCCATTGCAAAAATATGAATCCAATTTCCTTCTATCAAAAATAAATGCAGGGACGAAGAATGGAGCAGAGACTGAAGGAAAGACCACCAGAGACTGCCACACCTAGGAATCCATCACATCTGCAGACACAAAATCCTGACATTGGTGATGCCAAGAAGCACTTGCTGACAGAAGCCTGGTATAGTTGTCCCCTGAGAGACTCTGCCGGAACCTGACCAATACAGATGCAGATGCTTGCAGCCAACCATCATACTGAACATGGGGACTACAATGGAAGAATTAGGAAAAAATCTGAAGGAGCTGAAGGGTTTTGCATCCCCATAGGAAGAACAAATCAACCAATTGGACTCCCCAAAGCTCCCAGGGACTAAATCACCAACCAAAGAATATACACGTAGGGACACAACGCTCTAGCTGGTAATGTAGCAGAGTATTACCTTATCTGGCATCAATGGGAGGGGAGTCCTTTGGTCCTGTGGGGATCTGGTCACCCAGCATAGGGGAATGCTATGGTACTGAGGTGGGAGTGGGAGGGTGGGTGGGTGGAGGAATGTCCTCATAGAAGCAGAGCAGAGAGGAAAGGGATAGGATGTTTGTGGAGGGAAAATTGGGAAGGGGGTTATCATTTGAAATGTAAATACATAAAATAACCAATAAAAAATAAAAAAGTGATTTGTAATATCCAGTGAAGTTGAAGAATAAGAGAACAAGAATTACATTAACATTGGATGAAATCATAAGTTTAAGCCCAATATAACTAATTTTATTAAATATGAAGAACAAAATATTTTAGGAAATGGAATGAAGTACAACAGAATAAAACAATAAAAACAAACTATAAATGTCTCTGTTTTTTGACATAATATGGATACTTCTAAACAATGAAAATGAGTTATGCAATGTTTGAACTCTAAATGAAACCAGAATATAGCTGAAAAGAAAGTTGCTCGTGTTTCTCTTCCCTTTAGACAAAATAAGTGGCTAGTATAATATCTGAAGAATTGAGGGATAATACTGAGTAGATAAAGATTATTTCTTCATGATAATTTAAATAACATTTAGTACAGTTTATGCCATGAAATTAAGAGTAAAGTTTCATAGCAAATGCAGTCAATATAAATCACTAAATTATAGAATATAGAGTAAACATTACATTTTAATAAAATATTACATATTAGCTAGTTTAATCTGGCTGGTACAAAGAGATTCAAGTCTAAGAAATACAACCATTACTGATATTTTGGTCTTTATTTCAATTTTCCATTGGGAAAAAAACCCTGAAATTCTTGTGAGTTTCTCTGGGATGAATTTCATATCTTCTGATCTCAAGAGACAGTATTTATAAAGTGTTGTTGGAATTCTCATACTGGTGATGGGTTCAGCCATCTCTAAACTTTGTGTGGATAAAGTGTGATGTATATGCCAGTCATGTTCCCACCAGCAGAGGTGTGTACACAAAGTAGAATTGTCTGTTGAGATATTCTGGCTTCAGGTGTTAGAGTAATACCTGAAGAGGCAAAGGAAGTTGAGGGGCTCCAGAGAGCCCTCTTTGCCCAGCCCAAATGTGTTCAGAGTATGAAAGTGTGAAAGGGAGCAGTTATTCTAGGGACTTTTGAACTGCTTGGCCAGAGTGGGTTGAGAAAGGTGAAATTATGTCCAGCAAGCAATAAGCTGATGCACTAGAAATATGTTCAGGAGGCAAGAAACCTGGGGACCTTTCTGGACAGTCTATTCACAGGGTGGGGAAAGTTTATCCATGCAAAGCAGGGTCCGGAGACCTTTTACCTGTGTGGACAAGCACTTATTAAACCTCTAGATAATGGAAATCAAAGGAAATTGAAGTACAGCAATAATAAAATAAACACCACTTAAAATAAAAAAGCTATTGATCCTTCTGACATTCCAAAAGATAAAAATAACAAATCTAACCTGATCACTACAGTTGTGATCTTCCCAGCATAGATAGAGAGACAGAGAAAGAGAGAGAAACTAGAGTGAGATTACAGCTGATATGTTTCACTGTATAGTGGCTAAACAACTTTCCAGTAAAATGGAAATAAAATTTCTTATTTTAGATTACAAAATGTGTTTGCTCTTAAACTATTGCATCAATGAATAATTTTACAAAAACACAAAGCAGAAGAGGAAACAACAGTCATCAAAGCTAAATTGAGATTACTAACCTTTTTTTAAATTGTTTTTGTTTGCTTTATATTTACTTATTTATTTACTTATTTATTTATTTACATCCCAAACCAAATGTTTCCCTTCCAGTGCACCCCCTCACAGAGACACTCCCCCATCCCCATCCCATTCTCCTCTGAATGGGTGGGCCCCTCTGGGTATACTTCCACCATGGCCAATCAAGTCTCTGCAAGATTAGGTGCATCCTCTGCCACTAAGCCTAGATAAGGCATCTATGGAGACTGAGCCTGCTTGTGTGTAGCATATGGTCCTGAGGCTTCATTCCAGCCCATGTATACTCTTTGGTTGGTGGTTCAGTGTCTGAGAGCTCCTGGGGGTACAGGTTAGTTTACTCTGTCGGTCTTCCTATGGAGTTCCTATCCTATCTTAGGGACCTCAATTTTCCCCCCAACTCACTTTCTCTGTCTCTCTCTTTCTCTCTCTGTCTCTGTCTCTCTCTCTCTCTCTTTCTCTCTCTCTCTCTCTCTCTCTCTCTCTCTCTCTCTCTCTCTCTCT
>JADRCH010000162.1:5128350-5142548 GCA_019843965.1 Rhynchomys soricoides
TCTCTCTCTCTCTCTCTCTCTCTCTCTCTCTCTCTCTCTCTCTCTCTTTCATCACTTAGTCACTTAATCCCTTTATTTTAAGGCAAAGGCAAGTGGATCTCTCTGAACTTGAGGCCATCCTGGTCTATGCAGTGAGTTCTAGAACAACCAGAGCTACACAGAGAAACCTTGTCTCAAAAAACCAAAAACCAAAACAAACAACGACAATAACAAAAAACTGGGTTTTAACAGGATTAGGGGGCTTTCATTGAGGTTATTATTTTGTGTCCCTGAGCTTTGTCCAATGTTTGACTGTGGGTCTCTGCATTTGTGCTGGGTAGAACCTCTCAGAGGACAGTTATGCTAGGCTCCTGTCTGCAAGCATAACAGAGCATCATTAATAGTGTCAGGGATTGGTAATGGCCCATGGGATAGGTCTCAAGTTGGACTGGTTATTGGTTTGCCATACCTTTAAAGATCTGTGTTAGCACAAACGTCAGAAAATAACCACCTCTTTTTCCAGATTCACTTCAGGCCAATCCCAATTCACAGGTACTGCACAAGTGCTCTATTACTGAAATATAGACTCCCCCCAAGCAATGGGTAGTCAAAACATATCTAACAGGGAATATTATTTGAAGGAAAATGAAATATTTTCTTTTCCAAGTTTTAATTTGTGTCCTCCCTCAATTTGTGTGTTGTTAAATTAAAAATCTCTCATTTCTCATTTAAATGACTTAAATTTAATTACTATGGAGTTCCTTCAGGACACGGGAACTATATTACATTAGTATTTCAGTTACATTGTTTAGGCTTTAAGTAACCGTTGAATACTTTTCAGTAAGTAGACGGAATTAAACTGTTGGTAATTGCATGAGCTATTAGAAAAGCAAATCTGCACTCATAGAAAACAGGATAATAAAGCAAAAATGTAAGAGAATTCCCAAATTATTGATTAGGACCTAAGTGCAAATGCAGATTTGTGAGTACAGTCTTACCTATGTTTATTAGTAATTTTTATGCAAGTTGGATATCACAAGCATACATAATCCAAGGAGCTGGAAATGATGAATGGTTTAAACATATGACTAGAGAGAAAACACTCAAAGTCTAGAGACGCATTGTTTTCTTTTTTCTTCCCTGTTATAAATTTTAAATAGTCACAGATGGTGACCCATTACAAATTTACAACAGCCTGAAATAACCTAGCTGAGTGTTGGCAAATGGCTATAAATGTCACTATTTGTTTCTGTTTGCAGATTTACCCCAGAGCACCCCATATACATGTTTGGTATATAACACATTGCAAACTTTAAAGGAAAAGGAACACAGATGCTAGCCCTATAATCTTTTCTCATAATGGGAGAGTTTTAAATGTTTTTTTTTTCACTATTATTTACTGAGCGCTCCTAAAGTAAGATTTTATACCTACTGCCAGAATCAAATATTACTTAATAGAACATGATAATAAAAATGAAGAATAAGGAAAATAGCACTCTTTATACAAAGCTTATTGAACAACATTCATATAATGTTTCTTAAAAAGATTACACAATAAACAGCTAAATTAATTATGATATTACTTCTTTGAAGGCATTAAAATATCTGGAGGCGACAAATCAGTGTCTCGTTTTTGTCTTAATTCACTTGAAACAGACGACATTTTTGTAGGAGAGATTTTTTTGTTTTGTTATGTTTTTTTGTTTTTCGAGACAGGGTTTCTCTGTGTAACCCTGGCTGTCCTGGATCTCACTCTATAGATTAGGCTGGCCTCGAACTCAGAAATCTGCCTGCCTCTGCCTCCCGAGTGCTGGGATTAAAGGTGTGCGCCACCACTGCCAGGCTGAAAGATTTTTAAAAATAAATATATTCCTGTATTGCTGAATCTGCAGTGGGAAAATGCAGCTTGGCTTATTTTTTTTATTGATTTGTGGTTTGGGGCTTTCCTTTTGAGTGTTTTAGGTTTGGTTTTGTTATTTTCATGTTATTTGTTCTTGTTATTGTTTTTCATAATTTGCAAAGATATTCATTCTTTATATTGACTACTTTTTAGAGCCCCTTTTGAGAAAAATGTACTTTTTGTGAATACAAAAGAAATTTCCAACTCTTAAAAATATTACACAAGCAAAACAAATATGCTTCATGTAAGTGTGTGTGAGTGTGTGTGTGTGTGTGTGTGTGTGTGTGTGTGTGTGCACTAGGTGTTGGTTTATAGAGATGCCTGAGGAAAGCTTAGGATCCTTGACTTAGAATCACAGGCAATTGTGAGCTGCCTGACATGGGTGTTGGGAACCAATGCCTGGTTTGACTTTATATAAATTTCTACAAATCATAAGTATATAGTCAGAGTAATTTTCTAATTGGTCATTAAAATTTTTCTAAGACTAGAGAGTTGGTTTGGCATCTAAGAACACACTATGATCTTGCAGAGGATTCAAGTTCAATTCCCAACACCCACATAACAACCAAGAACCCTCTCTGTATATGTACAGTATATCCTACACCCCCTTCTGGCCTCTGTCATTGTTCACAGATGGTTCATGTAGGTACATATAGGCAGATATTCATACATAAAAATATAAAGTAAATATGTAAACTCTTAAAAGAATCATGTGTTTTCCATCTTAAGCAATAAAATGTAGTATATCTGATGTGAATTAAATTAAAAATGTGAATTGTAACCTATACTCAAAATAAATTGATAGACTAAAGAAAGCAAGAGACAACTTCTTTGTGGAGTTACAGACAATGGATTAGAATCTATATATTTCTTCTTGAGAAAATATTAATGATCCTAGTATTCATTTGTGCTTTCTTTACAGTTACTAGTGTTCTCATACTTCATATGTTTGACTTTATGCCATACTAAGTTCAAAGTTCTGAATCTAATTTTAAGAAGGTAAAAATAAACTTAAACATTTCAGAGAGGATTCTCATATAAATCACAGAATTTGCTATTAATTTTAACTTCACAACTATTTACAGAAACAGAAATTTCTGAGATCCTTCATTGAGGCTTTTGCAGTATTAGTTCTAGTAATGTAGACACACCCTTCTTTCATATTCATCGTGATACAGTGGCTATCCATGCAAGTGGACTAGTAGCTGTCCGCTAGAAATGAACACCTAGATCAGTTATTGGCCATTCCCCCAGTCTCTGCTTCGTCTTTGTCTCTAAATTTCTTGTAGAGAGGAAAGGTTTTGGGTCAAATGTTTTGTGGGTGGGTTGGTGTCCTGTGTGGTTGCTGGAGATGGCCACTTCAAGTTCCATATCCTCATTGCTAGGAGTCTCAGTTAAAGTCACTCCATAGACTCCTGAGATCCTCTCTGATCCCAGGTCTCTGTCAGGTCCAAGAGATGCCCTTCACACTCCATCCCTGCCAGCAGACAATTCCATTTATTCTCTTGGTTCTCAGGCCCTTTTTCCTGTCTCTCCTTTGCCTGTGCAGGAATATGCAGAGGATGGAGGAGGACATTAGTTGTTTTTCTCTTTTACTCTTTACCTGATTTTATGAGATAAGGTTCCTTATGGAACTTATTGTTTCTTGTTTGTGGTGGAATGGACAGCCAATGCGATTCAAGTGTGCCTCTGTCTCTACTTCCAAGGCTGGAGTATATGCAAGTTTTTTTCATATGTGTTGGGTATTTGAATTCATATAACTTGTGTTGTGTTTTTACAGCATTGCTCTTATCCCATGAATCATTGTTTCTACCCCTTGAATGCAAAGTGAATTTTTCTCAGCCCAGTAAGAATTTCTTAGTTACATTTCATACTTAGGTGATCACACACCTGACAAGAAACTTGAAAGGAGGAGAGATATACTTTGGTTCATAATTTAAAAGGCTTCAGTCTCATGGTTGTTTAGTTCCAGGCTCTTGAGCATCACATTAAGACAGTGAAAATGTGGTGGATAATGACTATTCTTATCAATGCAGAGAAGGAACTAATAAGAGCAATGGAGACACTCTCTGCTTTTCTTATCTTTTGTATTTAATTCTATCCAGACCCACAACCTCTTGGGATGATATCACTCACATTCATGGCAAGTTTTTTATTTTATTTTATTTTATTTTATTTTATTTTATTTTTGACTTGCATAAATCACGTTTAAAAGATGCTCTTGTTTATGTTATCAGAAGTGTTTCAATATCCTATGTGATTCTGAAACTAGTCAATTTGACCATAGAGAATATCTGTCACAGGTAATGCAGGGTGTGGGGGATACAAGTTAGGCCTGCTATCCCATTTCAGAGCTCAGGAGACTTGCAGCATCTATCTACCCAGAGACTTCAAACTCACATATATTTGGTCAGGAGAAGAGGGGACAAGGATACTAATGAAAAGCACAGGATGTAAATAAACTTTGAGACACATTCTAGTTAAGGTAACAAAGTGTCTATTTTGTGGTTGCTACTACCGATGACAGCAATGTACTTGATGAGCAGCATCAAATCATTGGGTTTCAAGTAGATACACAAGGGGAAATATTGCTTGGGACAAATAGGATTTGTTTGTTAGGTCAGAGATAATTACACCATAACAGGTATAAGGCTATTTGCTTCTTTTCAAATACAAATCCACAACCTTAACTGTCACATCCAAAAAGCTAAGAAACTAAAGAATAAAACATTCATAGAAAATGGTTAGACAGAGAAAAGTAGTCAAAGAAACTCATTCTCAGCAAACTTATCAGCAAAATGTTATCAGTTTCACAACCTACTTTTACTTTTTGAAAGAGCTATGCTGACTGCTTTGATTCAGCCTTTTTATCCAGCATATTATCTTATAGTGGAAGTATCAAGAAAAATGATCTATAAACAAAATCTGTGCATACAATGTATGTCTTGAGGAAAAAAATGAAGCAATTGTTCATAGTTTGTCTAAGTTAATAGATGCTGTTCAGGTAACTGATCATAACAATCCTTATGGCAGATTACTAGACTTGGTAGACGTAATATTTGTATCTGTATTTGTCAAGCTCTGGAAGAGCCTCTCAAGAGACAGCTATATCAGGCTCCTGTCAGCAAGTACTTCTTGGCATCCACAATAGTGTCTGGATTTGGTGACTATATATAGGATGGATCCCCAGGTGACACAGTCTCTGGATGGCCTTTCCTTCAGTCTCTGATCCACACTTTGTCTCTGTATTTCCTCCCTCGAGTATTTGAGTATTTTTTTCCCTTCTAAGAAGGACTGAGGCATCCACACTTTGGTCTTCCTTCTTCTTGAGCTTCATGTGGTCTGTGAATTGTATCTTGGGTGTTCTGAGCTTTGGGGCTAATATCTACTTATTGGTGAGTGCATACCATGTGTATTGTTTTTTGACTGGGTTACCTCACTCAGGATGATATTTTCTAATTCCACCCATTTTATGAAGTCATTGTTTTTAATAGCTCAGTAGTATTCCATTGTGTAAATATACCACAATTTCTGTATCCATTCCTCTGTTGAAGGACATCTGGGTTCTTTCCAGTTTCTGGCTATTATAAATAAGGCTACTAGAGCATGTGTCCTTGTTATATGTTGGAGCATCTTTTGTGTATATCCCTCCTTGGCATTCTCCTATACTGGGGGATCTAACACCCTCAGGCCCAAGGGCCTCTACTCCCCCTGATGGCTAACAAGATCCTCCTCTGCCACATATGTGACCAGCACCATGGGTTCCTCCATGTGTATTCTTTGGTTGGTGATCCAGTCTCTGGGAGCATCGAGGGGTCAGACCAGTTGCCAGTGTTGCTCCCTCCTTAGAGCTGCAAACTCTCTCAGCAACTTCAGCCACTTCTCCAACTCCTCCATCTGGGACCTCACACTCAGCCCTACTGTTGCTATGAAGTGACTCTTGGGTATTTCAAACTTTATTCTTGTTTTATGAGACAGGGTTTCTCTATATAGTACTGGCTGTCCTGGATCTTGTTATGAAGTTCAAGCTGGCCTCAAACTCACAGAGATCCTTCTGTCTCTGCCTCCAGAGTGTGAGAATCAAAGACTTTCATCACTATGCCCAGTGGTGGATTTCTTAAAATAACTAAATTTATGTGAAAAGTAAGTTCTGTAAATGCTGAAAGACCTACATTTTTCTGAAGTAGAGTTGGGGGAGTGAGTTCCATTATCAAATACTATACCTGTCAGTATTCCAGCTTTGTGATTCACATCATCTGAAACTCCCACTTTCTACTGGCTCCTTGCCACTGAATAACCTTTGAACATATTTTTTATATTAATCTATGACACATCCACATGAAATTGTTCTTCTGCTTTTGTCAAAAATATCTCTGTTTTGAAAAGATAGCTACTAGTTTGTGATCATTTTATTTATAAATTTTATTTAGATGATTTAACAATGAAGAATGCATTTCTTTTCTGAAACTTTACCCGACAGAAAATTGGCCTTTGAAAATTCTTTACTCATTTTATCTTTAAAGCATTAAATTTAAAAATAAAACAAGAATATCAAGTTTTATTGTGACATTTTATATATGCTTATTTGAAACTCTTTACCTATTACATTTAGTCCCTCATACCAGGATAGGACCGTCAGCCTCCCATTCCTCAAATCATTGCTTTCTTCCTTTATATATCATATATGAGAGAAAAATATAAATTCATCTTTCCCCCCCACCCCCATTGTGTTTCCAATAAGGTCTATATTTGAATAATACAGTGTGGCTTATTTCACTTAAGGTTTGATCACCAATTTTATTCATTTCCTTGTAAGGAATTCATTTGTTTTTATTTACTGTGAAATAAAGTCCTGTTGTGTACACAAAACTGATTTTCTTTACCTATTCTTTTTTTTCTGAACATCTAGATTGCTGTGCTTCTTTTTCTGTAGGTATTTAGAACTATTCCTCTCATGCTGAACTAGGCTCGCAATTTTGACAGTGGATAATATTTTCAAGCATTGTTTCAATTAAAGTGAAAGGTATTTATAGCTGAAATCTTTTTTTCTTCCATAGGCTACTGTACATACAGAGTCATAAAGTCTATAAACTAACTTATTAGTTACAAATAATACATTGATTGTATCAGCTGTTACTCTAATCAATTATTTCTCAAGTAGGTTAAGTTCAACATACACTTGGAAATTTGACTATCTATTGTTAATTTTTTGCATTTCAGATACTTGGAAGATTAATGGAGGTTCTATAATCTACTTAGAAATCATTCTCAGACTGTATAACTAAATGCCACATGAAATATTGTTTAAAGGAATGATGCATAAGTGCTTAAAATATGAAATTATTTTAATATAATATATAACTTCATTTATAACCAGTTGAATGAATTGTTTAATAATTCAAGTTCCAGTGTTAAATACTTATGAACAATACATAGCAAACCACAGCATTTTTAAATATATCATTTATAGAATTTGTGTGCCTAAACGACCTTCCCTATAGTACTACCCAGCTATTAAAAACAAGAATATCATTACATTTTCACGCAAATGGATGGAACTAGAAATGATCATCTGAGTGAAGTAATCCAGACCCAAAGGCATATGCATTTTGTGAATTCACTTATAAGTAGATATTAGCCATAAATTACAGGATACCCATTTACAGTCCACAGAGCCAAAGAAGCTAAAAAATCAAGGAAAGCCCAAGGGAGGGTACTTGATCTTACTCATAAGGATAAATAAAAGAATCATGAGATGGAGAGAGGGAATTGGGTGAGAGAGGATGGTCAGGAAAATGAGGAGTGGGATCAGGTGTAAGGAAAGCCAGAAGAGCTGAGAGTGTGAACAGAAAATGGGGAAAGGGCATCTCCAGGACTTTCCTGACATCTGGGATAGGGAAGGCTCCAGGGAGTCTATGAATGTGACTCTAGCTGAAACTCCTAGCAATGGAGACCTGGAGCCTGAACTGGCCACCTCCTATAGACAAGCAGGACTACCAGTGGAGGGATAAAAACACCAACACATCCAAAAAACTTTTGACCCAAAATTTATCTTGTCTACAAGAAGTGCAGGAAAAAAGATAGAACAGAGAGAAATTGGGGGACTGGCCAATTAATGGCTGGCCCCATTTGAGACACAACCTGTGGCCAAGAACCAATACCCGACACTATTAATGATACTCTGTTATACTTGCAGGTTGAGCCTAGCATAACTTCTTCTGAGAGGCTCAACAAAGTAGTTGACTGAAACAGGTGCAAAGACTCATAGCCAAACATTAGAGAGAACTCAGAGATTCTTATGTAAGAGTTGAGGGAAGGGCTGAGGAACCTAAAGGGGATATGAACTCCACAAGAAACCAATAGAGTCAATTAACCTGGACCCTTAGGGGCTCCCAGAGACTGAACCACCTACCAACGAACATACATGGGCTGGATCTAGGTTCCTCGCACATACAAAGCATATGTGCACCTTGGTCTTCATGCAGGTCCCACAACACCTGAAGGAGGGGCTGTTCCTGACTCTATTGTCTTATTGTGGATCTTGTTTTCCTAACTGGGCTGCCATGTCTGGCTTCAGTGAAAGAGGATATGCCTAGTACTGCAGTGACTTGATGTGCCATGGTGAGTTGGTACCTGGAGGGGTGGTTCCCCTTCTCAGAGGAGACAGGGAGGGGTATAGGGAGGACCTGTGTGATGGGGATACTGGGGGCTGTGATTAAGACTCAATTATTTAATAATATTGATTCATATAGGAATTTATATTACACCTATTAGTCTTTATTTAAAATATTTCTTCACAAATATAAATATATATTTACATACTAATGAAATAGATGCATGTGTTTATTTTCACATGAAGATTTAAATCTCAGCTAAACATCTGGTGAGTCAGGATTAACATTTTCTGGGTATGTTTCAGAGTTTCTTAGCACGTTTTTATTTTGTAATTATCAACATATTCAATAGTCAAAAACAAATTCATTGTCAAAAAGAATATTTCTTTGTATGAAAATATACAAATGACAGAAGCATCTTTAAGGCTGTTACATAAATTGTTGGTAATTTCACCTTAATTTGAAGTTAGAATTTATTGAACATTTTCTTTATGAACTCTTCAATAACTTACAGAAGGATTTTTAAAATCGAACATATCACAATTCAACTGAAAGAGATGCTATCTGCAATGGTATATTTTATTCTATAGGAAAGAATGATAGAAGTATATTGAATTTGTTATATTTCAATAAGAGCAGAGAAGTGTATGTTGTAAAACTCTTGCACAGTTTATCATTGAGTAGTCTGTAACCCAAGCCAAGTTCTTCCAAGCAGCATGCCTCTTCATTGGCATTCTGTTGTGTAATTACATGCACAATGAAGTGTGCACGCTTTGTGCTTAAAACCAAGGCTGCAGTGAAGTTGGCATGCAGGATGGATAAGCTCTACTAGAATCAACACAGATTCATTACATTTTTAGCTTTGAGTCTAGAAAATATTCTCTTAGAAAATTCTCCTATTCACATTGCCTCCTGTCACATAGAGCCAGTTTACCCACTTAACAGAGAGATTCCCTGCTTTCCACCAGTCCTAAATTCTCTAGGATGAAAGAAATATATATTTTTCTTCCAAAGTATAACCCATGAGAAGTTGAATCACGTCTTCTGAAAGTACCTGGAGATCACCACAGGCATGAGGAGTGGTTTAGTTTAAGTTGATTTCTTTTTAAATTTAGGAATTAAATGAATACTTATTATGAGTAGAGAAAGAACAACCCCTTATATTAATTCCTCCCTTCCTTTCTTGCTTTTCCTTTCTTTGTCTTGTTAGTTTTGTGGTTTGGATTTCACTCAGGGCCTTGCACATGTAGTAAAAATACTCTCTTACTGAGTTAACATGACTAAATCTCAATCACTCATTTTGACAGAATCTTCTTTATTACCTTGGGATGTTCTTGAACTGGTAATCTTCATTTTTCAGCCTCCAGAGCATCTGTATTTACTCTCAAAGTCTGCCACAACCATGTATTAATATCTCCATATCTACAACATAAGCAGTATGACTTCAATGCATTAAGACTGAAGATGTTAGGCTGCATCTGGCACCACTATTATAAAACCATGTATACTAAGTTCTATTAATCCTCCATCAGACTCTAAAGGAATTAATATATTGAATTTTCTAAAAAATAAGAAAACAAAAATTTAGATGAGTAGAATCTAATATTTAGCATAGAGCATGATAGCTACACAGCCCAAGTGCCTCAAAAATCAAGGGAACAAATACAGCATAAATAATAATAATAATAATAATAATAATAATAATAATAATAATATAATAAATGTGACTAAATGGATATTTTCTTTTGGAAAGGTACTGGCATTTCGAAAAATTGTGTTCAGTTGATCTGGGATAATTAATGATATTAACTTGCAATATACTGTTTATTTTGTCTCACGAGTTTGTTCATGTTTTAGAATGCAAATGCTATTTTATAATACATATTATATGAACTAAGAATCCAAAGATCCTGGTTAACCCAGTGTGGATAATAAGAGAGCATTTTGACATCTTTCCTGTCTCACATAGTCCATGGTTTGCACACCAATTCAATATACTTACAAGCTCAAGCTATAAACTCTTTGACTTCCTGTAGCAACTTCCTCCTGAGAAAAATCAAAGAGCTTAAAATGATTGGATAATTAATATGTATAGTGTGCTAAAACTATCAAGGCTTCCAGAAAATCATTAGTAGCTATTTATAACTGTGCTTTAGTGAAATGCAAAATTAGCTTATCCATCAGGAGAATCCTTACTTCAACAGTTATTCCGACCTGAAAATAAATAGGGCAGATTCTTTGAAACCTCGAAAGTGATGTTAACCCAAATGAGAAATTTAAAAATAGGTCAGTGTGTAATTTTGCTGACATTTTCAGCTCTTTCAACTTAACACTTAAAAGAATTGCATTGATTTAACCAGTCATGAGCTTGAACAATTATTACAGCTCTGTCATGTAAGCTTGTAAGCACACTGACTATATTGAAAAGCAGATGCCAATCATTTTTTAGCATGATATCGCAAGAGCAAATGGGGATCCAGAAGTAACATTGTGGTTGGAAAAACAGCCTGTTTTGTTTGTTGGATTGTTTCGCTGACAACAAATGGCATTCTTTCAAGAAAGAAGAATTGGATTTTCAATAAAGAAATACTTTCAGTTTCCACTTATAAATTATTCTACCCTGAACTGAACCTCGCAAACAAGTAAGATGTAGAAAATTAATGTAAAACAAAACAGATAGAAGGAAATTATTGTGGTGTATATCTGTAATCTCAATAGAGAGGCAAGAGAATAGTACGTTCAAGTATAAATTATATGATTTTATATATATGTATATATATATATATGATATAGTTGTATAAATATCATCTTATTTGAATTAAGAATCCAAAGATACTGGTGTATTACACACACACACACACACACACACACACACATTGACACACACATATGTATATATTATAAAATTTCCACCCTACTTTTTATAATAACACTGACATATCTGACCAATACTGAAGCAGAGGAGCATTAGGAATCAGCCTTCCATAAGGTAAAAGCTGGTCTCCTGCTCAAGGCCAGTGAGCCCAGACAATGCATCTCTTTTGAATTTTCATGCTGAGAAAAAGAAATATATCCATGACCTGTTCTTCCAAAAAGGAAAACACATATTACCAATCCCTGTCTCTTCCTTCTTTCATACCATCAGCAGGTCAACTGTCATACATTCTTTTCTTTCTTTTCTCTTCCTAGATTAGAAGCTAGGAACCAACTGCACAGTTAGGTGTAAATATTTCAAGTCTTTGTGTAACATCAATGACTTTCAGAGTGAACCCTCAATGCCTCTTCAGAGAATTCAGTGCTAGTATTCAGGTGAACATCGGGAAGCAAATATTTTCAGGGAAAGTACCCTCAGGTAGGGCGAAGAATCAACTACAATTTTGAGGAAGCCATTTTTTAAAGTCACATATTGTAAAAAGAATTCTGTTCTCATAAGAAAGGATAAACATACATCCCGATGTCTAAACAGCAGTACTCATAAAGAATTTTTCTTAGTAGTAGGAGAAATTAAACCCCAAACATCCTACAACTACTTAAGAAACCTTGAGAACTGGACAGAGAGATTAGAGGCAACAAGCACTTTTGCGTGTTCATAAGCACCAGTTCAGTTCCCAGAATCAGCATTATTCAGCTCGCAACTGCAGTAACCGAATTCCAGTAGATCTGATACCCTCTTCTGGCCTCAATGGCCACCAGTCATGTAAGTGGTACATCCATGTAAATTCAGATGAAACATATGCATAGAATACAAATAAATCTATCTCTTTTTTTATAAAAATATATAAAACCTTAAGGCAGATTCAAGATTAAATTCTTTCCCAATATATTAATTAAGAATATTTAACAAATAAAAATATTCTGGTAATCATCAAATGGTATTTCTTTCTAATTTTATTTTTTGGTGGGAT
Organism: Rhynchomys soricoides; assembly: GCA_019843965.1. Lineage (NCBI taxonomy): Eukaryota > Metazoa > Chordata > Mammalia > Rodentia > Muridae > Rhynchomys > Rhynchomys soricoides. The sequence goes on from JADRCH010000162.1 coordinate 5,140,749, forward strand.
GTGCTGTTAGGGCAGGTGGAATAGTTTGTGAAGAGGACAGTGGGGATGAAGAAGAGTCAAAGGATAAGGCAGAAGAAAGGAAGGACGGACAGTCAGGCGGGTTTGCAGTATGGGAGGAAGGCAAAGAACATGAGAAAAATTGTATAGCCCAGGTTGACCTTGAACTTGTAATTGTCCTCCTTGTGCAAACCCTACCAGAGTGTGCCACCACAACCTGCAACAAATTGCATTCCAAAGAGTCTTTCATCCAGGAAAAATTCCCAGACAATACTAGTATAAGAATAATTAAAATTGTGAAATTAAGCAATCCCATGGAACGGATAAAAAAATGACAGATTACAGAATTAGCAAATAAATGTATAACAATGATTGGACCTACATCCTAAAAGCTTAACTCAAGAAGAAAGAATGAGCATGCATGTGGTAGAGATTTAACAGACATGAGAAGATAAAAACAGAAGTTCTAATGATGGAATTTAGGGTGTGTGAGGAAACACACTCTATGGACTTAGGTGGGGTTGAGATATTAAGAAAAGTAAAAGTTGAATGAACTTGAATGTTGTCAATGGAAAGTCCAAAAATGGACAGAAATCTGACTGAAAGGAAAAAAAATATTACAGTTAATTGATGAGAAGGTAACGCTTCAGCAGTGTAAATACATCAGAAATTGGATATTTTCAGTTGGAGAGAGAGAGAGAATAAAATAAATAAAACTAACAGTAAAAGAAAACAAAAACACAGAATGATAAAAATTATAAATCTATAAATATAGTTAAGAAAAGACACATGAATCATAACCAATTCAGTAACGAGGAAAAATTAGAAAAAAATTAAAGTTGCCCGAGATAAATTGCATCTAAAGATCAGACTTATAAATATATTCTACATATTCTACAGATGAGTGAAGTATAAATTTCTGTCAAAAGGTCAAAATTATCAAACTGGCAAAAAAGGAATGTTTATACTATGTGACATGACATAAGAGTTGACCAGCAAGGAGGTATATAAAGCAGCAATTTTATTCACTAAATTTTGTATTTCCTAAATCTTCAACAGAACAAATATACCCACATTAGCAAGAGTAGAGCTGACACAAAAAACATCAACCACTTTTACTTAATTGATATTTGGAGACACTCCACTGACAGCAGAAAATATAATTGCTTTTCAAGTGTCCAGAAAACATTCCTTATTAAAACAAAAATGTCACAACAAATTTAAATACATTCAGGTCACCTAACATATCCCTTATGACGCCAAATGAGACCAAACATGTGTGTGTGTGTGTCTGTGTGTGTGTGTGTAGTAATAGTGTAAAGTCTTCTATCATATATATGTTGTATTTAAATATATATATTTACATTTCAAAATATTGGGAAATTATGAAAAGGTTGTAAATATAGTACAGGTCAGACCTTTAATCAGCGATACTACAGATCAACACTTTTTCTCATTGTGAATGTTCATTGTACATGGTACCTTTATATATAATGACATTTTCTGACAAGTATCCATTGTCCATTCAGAATTTTCACTTCATACTCTCCCCTCCATTTTCTCACTTATTGCCTACTAGACAGTTTTGTATCTACTATAATGTAGGAACCAGAAATAAAAATACATCATATTTTTTTTCTGGCTTGCTTGAAGCTCATTATCCAAGTGTTGCCCAACACTATCAAGACCTATCTCACAATGCACCAGAAACACAAACACACACACACACACACACACACACACACACACACACACAGAGAGAGAGAGAGAGAGAGAGAGAGAGAGAGAGAGAGAGAGAGAGAG
>JADRCH010000162.1:5142558-5194470 GCA_019843965.1 Rhynchomys soricoides
GAGAGAGAGAGAGAGAGAGAGAGAGAGAGAGAGAGAGAGAGAGAGAGGAGGGAGAGCTTAAATTAATCATTTATGTACCATATTCTGTGAAAATGGAAAACGTTTTATGTTTCTTATTATGTATATTACTTAGTTCATAGAGGTAGGATCTGTGATAGGCATGTAGATGTTTCATAACAGAGCTAGAGTAGATTGAAGAATAATTAGATTTATATAAAATGATTAATATGGTAGCCAAAAGCCAATATAGTTAACAGTTAATGTCTAAAATAAAATGCATTTAAGTAATACTCATTACTTTGGGAGTACATGGGAAATATTCAAATAGGTTAGACTAGTTAAACAATAACAACATTCTGAAATGGCATGAAATATTAATGTACAGAGAGAAATCTACAAAGACAGCGTTTAATACAACTATAGAATAAAAATCATAGCTGTAGAAAAAATACATATAACTTGGGATATTCTAATAAAATACCTGCAATGTTCATTAAAAGTCCTGTATTGATAAAGAATAACAACGATGTTTTTTAAGTTATGGGTAATAAATGTTTCTACATAGTCCTAAATGTTACTCTACCAAACAGTATGCATTCTGAGATTGAATATACTAAGACAAAAGCAGTATTATCTTATTATGTGCAGAATACAGAATTAAACTTCCAAGATACAAAGCTTTTTCCCAAAATCATTGTAAATTAGGTGTTACCTGTGTGGTGTTTCAAGAAACTCAGTTGACACTGTCATGACTCCTCTGGGAATTTCCATAATAAAAAAATAATTCAACTGAAAAGAATGCAAATGATAAAAAGGTTCCAGGTGGTCATTCATCATATCCATACTTCTGGTAAAAACTTTAAGCAGACAAGATTTTTTTTTTTAATTTTTAAATAATGCATTAGTTCTCTCTCCTTTGTGTTTTCAGTGGCCATCCTTGATTTATTTTGCTCCTAGCAAAAATAAAACTTTATTATTCTCAAACAATTCAGTGATGAATTTTTTGTCAAACTTAGGCCCTTACAGTTACTGTTTTATTTACATCAAACTGTGACAGGATTAAATTTTTTAAGTGATTTTTCTAATGATGAATATTGTGACATGCAAAATCGACCCTGTGCTCAAGGTCAATTCAGTGAATGCTGTCAGCCTTTGTGATTTACTTCTCTTACAGCTATTGCCACATTAACTCAAATAATTTGCTTTTTGTAGCCTGAAGATACAAGGTAAGAGGAATGAGTTATCAACCTTGTGGCTGTGGACAACGATTGTCAAAAGGGACATGTATCACCTAACAACAGCCCTACACACATCATTCTGAACATGTTGGGAAGTTATGACATAGTCTCCTTCCAAATAATTTTTGAAGACTTTACAGAAAAAAAATATGTTGGACAGATTGTATGACATTTAAGTAGTCTCTTGTAAATGTTATCCCTAAACCTGAAATTTTCACACATAATGATATGCATTAGACTTAACCTGAATTTGTAAGAGTTTTGTTTAAAAATTGTACTGCTGCATTCTAATATCTCACATCAGATTTAATAAAGAGGAATAAAAGTAAATATATGATCATGTCCACATTTATATTCTTTTTAATTTTGTTTTGTTTTTTTATCAGTTGTTATGTGGGGGAGTGGAAGAGGGAGAGTGCATGTAAATGTAGTTACCATAAGGGACAGATTATCTGGAGTTGTACATAGTTTCAAGCCTCCTTATTGCAAGGGTTCTAGAATTCAAACTGAAATCCTCTACAGAAGCAGTATGGGTTTTTTTTGTTGTTGTTGTTGATTTTTTGGTTTTTTTTTTCTGCATTGTCATCACTCCAGCCCCATCCTGATGTAGTATTAGTTCAGAATGGTAAGAATAGAAAGCATTAAAAATAGAAATAATAATTTTAAATGTCAATGTTTATATATAAAACACAAACAAGGGATAGCATCAATTACTTTACCTATGATGAAACTGTTCTTCCAGTACACTTCGTGCCACTCATCTTGTTGATGGGTTACCAGTTGAATACATACACATCCTTCTTACCCCTAAAACTGATATGTCCTTCAAGAGCACCTTTAATCAATTTTTGTAACCATCAAAGTATGTTTGGTTTACAGCAAAACGTGAACGTTATAATCCAATAATATGGTGTAAACCCTCCTATCATTTTAATACTGGTCAATATACCTTTAAAGAGTCTAAGGTGGGGTTTCTCTGCCATATCTCTAGAGCTCTGCTATTTTAATTTGTATTGTTTTTTAGATTTATATCTCTAGAATCCTCAATTGGTTTTCTCTTTCTCTGTAAACTTACTTATAACATTAAAGCAAGGAACAAAAAGCTTTATTTATTTATTATTTATTTATTTATTTATTTATTTGTTATTTGAGATAATAGTTTATGTATTGCAAAGTGTTCTGGAGTTCTATGTAGCTGAGAATGAACTTGAATCCTTTTCTAAAGGAAATTTTCTTTCTTCTTGGTAATTTCATACAGATAATGAAATATGATCATATCACACACATATCAGCCTCAATATATGCCATCCCAACTTTATCTCTTTAATTAACAATATGTTTGATCAAATATTAGTCCAGTAAATGTTCTGCATTGTTGCATGAATACAGAACTATGCAGCAAACTATGCAAAACCTAGTGAGGACACAATCTAAGAAAAGAGTGATTTTTTTTCCCCTTCTCCAGCAACTACCAAGTGCTATTATCTCCTCAGTAAGGACTCAGGCCTAAAGATAGCCTAGTGTATTGATATCAGAATTTAGCCTGGCTTGATTTTGTGAAAGTCTTGTGTAGGTAAGCCTAGCTTTTGTGACTTCATGATTGCAACTGCCATATTTTGCTTAGATGACAGCATTTCATAGCATGACTCCAATTACTTTCTCTTACATTTGTTTTGCCTTCTCTTATTTGTCATTACTTGGATGGGAGATGTTGTCACAACATTTTGTTTAGGGATGAAGACTCAGTCTCTTATGCTCAACACATTCAACAATCATGTATCTCTCCATTAAATACTGGCCCTCAAATAAAAAGTTCCCTGATGTTGAAGAATTAATATTTATTTTTCTATCTCTCAAGTCCTCAGGTTACAGTTATATTCAGCAATGCTCTAAGAAAGAATATTAAAAATAATTGAAAAGAAAAAGTATACACAAAATGTACTTTTTTGATCTCTTCTCTGTGCTTATTTTGTTGTTTAATTTCAGGATATAAATGAAATTTAAAATGAAAAATATACAAGAGAAATGACCAGATTAATTTCCAAATAATGTTGAAGATTATAAAGTCATTTTGAGAAAATTGCAATAGAATATTTTTGAAAATATAAATGGGTGTTTGTTCCTCTCAATTTCTTTCATCTCTTTCTGTCTTTTCCTTCCTCTTATTATCATTTGGCACATGGTACATTAGGTAATCTATTTGTCTACTGTGTAAAGTACATAAATTCTTTTGAGATGTAGAAGTTTTATTTGATATTCAACTCAAAGCAAAGAAAATGCTTGATATGTCTTATTTATCAACAAAAGGGCAACCGAAGAGACAGACAGGGAACATCAATGACTGTATTTTGGTTGGTTATGGCCAAGGTAGGGAAAAATCATCACCACCCACTGGATCACAGACTGTTCGAGGTCATGCCCTGAATGGCTCCTCCTGCTTTTCACCCCATATCCCAAGTAAATGGGTGTTTTAGCCATTCTCATGTGACTCCATAACATTTGCTTGTAAGCTAATCATCAGAGAGTTTATTAACCATTCAGCAAGAATGACATTCATCTGATTTCTAAGAATTTGTTTTTAAAATGCCATCTGGTATGTGAGTAACCTTGTTTTTAAACATCTCAGACTTTTAGAGCAGTTGCAAGGACATCTATTCATTGGGTAAATGAAGGATAATGTGTATCTGGTGATTTTAAAACTTACCCAGAGTAAACTGTCACACCAAGTCCATAGAAAATATATTAAGATTTTTCATTTATTATTCTTTTCTTTAAATAAAATGTTTCTCATGTGGAAAAAAAGAAAGTTAATATGTTAGTATGTCTCCTATGGATTAGGTTTTATATTAGAAATTATTTTAAGTATTCCATTCAGCCTAAATAAAGTCCTGATTTGAGAGTAATAATTTATATAGACAGAAGAATGACCTGATATCTTAACTTCATGTGAAGAACTGTACCTTCATCAAAGTGTTTCCCATGACAGAAAATCATCAGAAATATTTTGTCCTTTTAGGATGAACTCATTTTCCAAATTCTGTTTACAAATGAGTTGTTAGGTAAATAAATTATTCAAGTTACAACCTTTCAATGTATTTTATTTCTGCTTATGTTTCTCAGAGTTGGATATTCTGTGTTCTGAAGGTGACAAATGACTTGCTCTTACATTTTTGCTTATAAGAATATTTCTAAATAAATTCAGATATCTACTTTTTTGCTGTTTTTTGTTTGTTTGTTTTTGCAATGAAATGCCAACATTTAATGAAGATATACATATAGACACAACCTATCTTTGATCATCTGTATTGCACTTCATCTTACCTTAGTTCATGTAACTACTTTTTATTAACTGATTAAACATGCAAACTATCATTTCATTACTCAAAAATTATTTGTGTCATGAAACATTTGTCCTACTATGACATTTGATACAGGTTATACAATAACACAGTGATCCAATTTTAACAGTTTTGTAAAACCACAACCTTGCTGTAAACAGTTCAGATGTCTACGTTTTAAATTTTTACTTTGTTTAACTCTAATTGTGTCATACTAGAATTTAAACTATAGAATTAATTAGACTTCTGTTTTTCTATTTGAGAGCTAAATGGTGAAGTCTCAGTATTTTCAATGTGATTTATTTTTGTTTGAATAATTTCTAGCAATATATTTTACCACATATTGCTGTATGTGACAATTAACAGTCATAACTGTGAAAATTTACAAACTCAAATGTCTTGTAGAGTCTTACTCAGTCTCATTGATTTGAAATTTTTAATCAGGAGCTTAATCATTTAAATGCCAATGGCTTCTTAACTTTGAAAAGTATCAGCATGGCCACCATATACTGAAGGCACACATAAGGGAAGAAAGCACTATATACTAGGTTAACTCTTGAGAAGTGAAAAAATGAGAACATGAATTTCTTTTTATAACCTTTAAAGATTTAGTTTTAGCCAGGTGTTTGTTTGTGTGTGTGTGTGTTTTCACATATGTAAACATGTGACTTATGTACATATCTGTGGGTACATACACAAACATGAAGAGTTATGTGTGGATAACAGAGGAATCTACATCACCTTGAGCTAGAATTATAAATGATTGTGACCCAATGTGGAATCTTGGAACCAATGTCAGGTCTTCTGTAAGAAAAGCAAAGCCCATTACCCTGTGCGCTTTCTCTCCAGCCCAAATTGACTCATTTATTGCTTTCTATTAGAAGGAATAGTTTCCTTAATCCACTGTCATTCTACAGCTAACACAAGCGAGAACTAGTTATCACAGTTACAAAATTGCACCTTACAGATGAGGTTGGGTTAGGTGTTGTACATTTCAGTAGGCAAATGAGATCACAGGTGAGCTAAACGTTGGTTTAGGTCTATTGCTGCTGTTGCATTTTCCTCTTACTGAAAAGTAGACTCTCTCAACAAACAAACAAACAATAACAACAACAAAAAACAAGGTTTAGATATATCTTTTCTTAGCCATATAATTTTCAAATTATTGAAATTTAGTAAACTTTTAAAATGTGACATATTGAACTGGAAAAGTGCAAGCAACTGTTTACAGGACGAAATGCTTATGTTACTCATTTTAAATTTTGAATTATGTAAAATCTCCTCCCTCATTGCAATCTCTATTAAAAAAAACTCTACAACTATTTTCATTACTGGCAATCCTGAATGTACTTCCAAAAGGTATTCCATCATTATTCATAGACCATGAATACAAATTACCTTGGATCATGATTAAGTAGAGTAGATCAGACTGTATCCTCTAAGTTCTTGGTTCAGAATAAGTTTGGTTCTTATAAAGACAGCACTTTGTATGCCATCTGGTTTTCTACTGGAATGACTGATTACAGAATTGCTGCAACCCAGTGGAGTAGTGAAGTCTAAAATGTTATTATTAAACCTCAGTTCACCAGAGTAGTGAGGTAAGTATTTTATAATGTGAGCATCTACAGGTTTGTTCTTTGATTTAAACAGTTTATAGTATTGCTAGTTTTGATCAGGAAATTCTCTGACAGAATCTTAGAGAAAGATTAGTTTCTTAGGATTCTCATCTCTATTATCTTGACTTTCCTATATTCACATTCTAATCTTGTATTAACTATTACTGTTATGAAATATGGTATCCCAGTAAAGAACTTCATCATTCCAGAGCGATTTAACTTAAACATGGGAAGAAACATTAAAATTCAGTGTCTCATTTCTGCTGATTGTGCAGGATTCTCCCACGTAGTTCAGCCCTGTCAGCAGAAAACTGATTAAAACCTGGATTGGTAAAAAAGGCAGCTATACAAAGTCAAAGAAAGGAGTTAACTGAGTTTGTGGTTATATATATATATATATAACCACATATATATATATATATATATATATATATATATATATATATATAGGGAGAGAGAGAGAGAGAGAGAGAGAGAGGGAGAAGAGAGAGGGAGACTAGGAGGGAGAGAGAAATAGAGAACATTGCAGGTATGTTCTCTATTTCTAGGTGAATACAAAAGTTAATAATAAATAGCATAAATTTTAGGGTTATAAACCTTGTAAGTATGATGTACATAAAAATTATATCAAGAAAGGCAGGATGGGTGCATTGGTGACAAATTTGTGTACAGATAACAAATATTCGTTGTAGTAGAAAGATAGAGTCAAAGAAGTAGTTTAAGTGTGCAATTAAAGGAGCAACTTCAAAATTACAATGTAAAATAAGCAACAATTAAGTAGTAAAATATTTGAAATAGATATATCCCATACAGGGAAAGAGAAGATAGTGAGTGGTTAGGAAGACTTGCTGGTCATGTGAAACTCACAACCACCTTCAACCAGTTACAGAAAATGTGTAACCCTTTCCTGTACACATATACATACACAGAGAGAGAGAGAGAGAGAGAGAGAGAGAGAGAGAGAGAGAGAGAGGGCTACAGGAGGAGAAATTGAGGGGAACCAAAACCAAAGGAAGAGGAGTAAGTGGTAGAGTAGAAACTTGTTACTTTAATAACATTACTCTGTTTGCAATATGTAAGAAGAGTGCAACATAAAGATGGAGAGGAATCCCGTGGGAAGTGATAGAGCACACAGATGATGAGCAGAAGAAAGATAATACAAATAAGTTACCATCAGATAAATGTGTTCACTAGTAATCCCCTGGCAGGTTAATCATGCCACTGGAGAAAAACACATTCAATATTATTTGTGCAGCTCAAATTTGATGTGATTTGTTCAGAATATTAGAGTTGGCTGGGTAAGGAAGGGTAGTAATGGTTCTGGGAAGTGTTGTGCAAGGGCAGCAAATATCCAAACACATTATAGGAAACTCATAAATCTAATAAAATACTAATAAAGTTAAGATCTACACAAAAATATGAATAAAATAAAAACAGTATTTAATAGCTAAATCATTGTTTTAAAAAAGGGTCAGAAAAGAAAAGTATCCACAGTATTTGAACCTAACCATAGAGCATCAATCATTCAGCTAAGAAAACCAATTTCAATGTTGTACTAAGAAATTAAATTCTTAGTAACTGACTGAATGATTCCACAATATTAGCAAGGAAACAGAAGATTTGGATATCACTATAACCCCCCATGCACATTGTCACTCTGCCTAAAACAGCTAGAATATTGAATTAGACAGTATGTCCACCAACTGATGTGTGATCAGGTAAATGAAAAAACCAAATCAGGCAATTTGCAAGCAGATGAAGAAAACAGGTAAAATACTGAATGATGTAACGTGGACACAGAAAGACAAAGACTGCCTGATCTTTTCTCTCAAATCTAATTTTCATTGCTAACTCTGGAGTGCCACTAAAAGCCATAACACTAAAAAAGAAACCACTGTGTGAACAATGCTTAATGGGAGAGATAGTAGTAGAATATATGAAACATGAAAATAGAAGAGAATAAGAGAATTATCAGATTTAAAGAGGAAGGACTAAGAAGAAAGGAAATGAAAGACACAAGAAACTGGGAAGGCTCCCACATAGAAACATACTATATTAAAACTCAGCAGAACTATGTATTTTTACAAGCTTGAGTGAAGGATGCCCTACACGTTAGCTAATGTTTCTCTTAAAGCTGTGGGTTTTTAAAAAGAATTTACAGTGCTTGCTATGGGGTACCTCTTTCTGTGGTGTTGACTGGGGAAGTTCTAGAGACCCCTTAAATGATGTAGGCTCTGGCCAGTCTCCTTGCTTGTCCATCAGAACTAATGATAAGAACCTGTTTCTAAAGAGAATACATTGTTGGTTAAAACTTGTAAAAAGTCAAGTCATAGTTAGGCTTTAAGCTTCATCCCTGATGCAAGTTTTGTGGTGCAGGAAGTACTGTGCTGTGTGCTATGGTAGAAAAAGCGTCAACAGTCTTACCCTGTTTGAGTCTTTCAAACTTCAAAATTAGCCTAGACAAGATGCACATAGTTGTGGAACAGTTGTGTGTTGTGACACAACAATGATGGACATAATTAACTGCTCTAAGTGGATTAGATGCTTTCTTCACAGGAAATCATCCATGCCTTGCCTGAGATACCTGTTAAAATAGTTTTTATATAACTTCAATATTATATGCACATAATATGTATCATATACACATACAGATACATACAGTCATATGCCTTTATTTACATTCAAACATACATACATCACACACACACATACACACACACACACATAAATGGGTGAGGGGTTTGAGTGCCCTCCTGGGGAACTTGATGCTGTTCTTTAACTAAGCTGACATAGCATCAAACTCCTTTTCACTATTTATAATTATACTCAAATGGTGCTGTTTTAGTTAGGGTTTCCATTGCTGTGAAGAGACACCTTGATCAAGGCAACACTTATAAGTGACAATATTTAATTGAGCTTGGCTTACAATCTCACAGTTCAATCTATTATCATCACGACAGGAAGCATGACAACATGCAGGCAGACTGAAGAAAGGCCTATAGTTCTGCATCTTGATCTGACTGCAGCCCGAAAAGATTGACTGTAACACACTGGAAGAGGCTTCAAAGCCAACCTCCCCAGTGATGCCCTTACAAGGCCACTCCTATTCCAACATGGCTACACCTCCTCCAATTCCCATGGGCCAAGCATATCCAAACCACCACAGGTACTCTCAGTTTGAATCAGAGAATATCCCCACTTTTTAGTGAGCAATGATAAAAGAGATGAATGGCCAATCAAAGTAATGAGAATAAGGTTTTTGTTAGTTTGTTTTTACTGTTCATTCCTAAAGAAGACATTTATACCATCACTTCCAAGGAATTTGGGAACATGATAAAGAAGGAAGAATATAAAAACTAGAAGATAGGTTAAAAACACTGTAAAAATACTTTCTGTTGTACAAGATACAATAATTGAAATTATAAGTCAGATCTGATTGTGTAACATGAATCTGCATAAGAATGAACCTGTAAATAGTAGACTATGGATAAAGAATGGGCTTAAGAGGCCCTAACCTCTACTTATTCACTACTGGCTACTTATAGATTCTAGGAGAAGGGGTGCCATTGGTGATCCTGGTGGGTAGCTGAAATAACCAACAAAGGGGAGAGAGACCTGTAGTGACCATATCCAGAGGTTAGGCACAGCCGAGGTTGAGGGAGGGGACCACCTAATCATGTCAAAATATTTGACCCAGAATTTCTCTTGTCTAAAGGAAATACAGAGACAAAGAGTATAGCAGAGACTGAAGGACAGGTCATCCAGGGACCACCGCACCTGGGGATCCAATACATATGCAGCCACAAACCCAGACACTATTACTGATGCCAAGAAGCGCTTGCTACTGGGTCCTGGTATAGCTGTCTCCTGAGAGGCTCTGCCAGAGCCTGACCAATATACATGAGGATACTTGCAACCAACCATCAGACTGTGCACGGAGACCCCAATGGAGGAGTTAGAGAAAGGACTAAAGGAGCTGAAGGGGTTTGCAACACCATAGGAAGAACAACAATATCAACAAACCAGACCCCCCAGAGTTCCCAGGGACTAAACCACCAACCAAAGAATACACATGGAGGGACCCATGATTCCAGCTGCATATGTAGCAGAGGATGGCCTTATCTGGCATCATTGGAAGAAGAGGTGCTTGGTTCTGTGAAGGCTTGATGCCACAGTGTAAGGGAATTCCACAGTGATAAGGTGGGAGTGGGTAGGTGGGTGGCAGAGCACCCTCATAGAAGCAGGGGGTAGAGAGGATGGGATAGGTGTTTGCAGAGGGAAAACTGGGAAGAGTTGTGACATTTGAAATGTAAATAAATTAAAAATCAGTATAAAATAAAATTCAAAAACAGAAGGAAAATTCAGTGCAACTCAACTGAGTTGTTGGTGGTTCAAACTTCTAGAAAATTGGAGACCAGACAAGATTTGTGTAAGTGTATTTAGACACAGTACACAAAGGGATACACAAAGAGGAATAATTATATCAAAACTCATCTCAAATTACATTTGACCTACAACATAAAGATTAATTTTATAGCATAAGATCCTGGGATCAGATATTGTCTCTGACTGAGATAGCATAGAGGACAATGGACTATAATGTACATGTGATGTCTTCCCTAAAGGTGGGGTTTATTGACTGTAAAACAAAGCTGAAGATAAAGTTCTAATGAGGGAGAGCCTGGCATAAACATTCTGGAGGATTAGGTTAAGGTCATTATAGATAAAAAGGTCACCAAGTTAGCTATTTACTACATTCATTCCAAGGTTTTTGAGTTTAAAACACATGATATATGATTTCAGATATAGTTATATATATGAACTGAGTTTAAAACAAAGGATATATGATTTATTATACTTATTAGAGTGGCTTACAGGCTACTCTACTATAAATTGTCTAAAAAATGGCAGTCTACTAATAGAAATCAAAATTTCAGTTCAGTACAGGAAGCAAGATATCTTAATTTGTATTCAGTACATGCCAGAATTCCATGGAAGTAGATTCTACTTCTAAGAAAGGAATGAATTCCCAGGAAGAATGAGAGGGCAAGCAGAAGGTGTGGTCCAAGTATAAGATGGATCTTCCTACCTAAAAAGATTAGAATTAAAGAAGGTTCCCAAATGATTTCACCTCCCTTACAAGTGTACCCAGCCTCTTGAGTTTGAGTTTATTTCAGATATAGTTAATTTGACAACCAACAGTAGTTATTATAACACCAATAGCATAAATACTAAAATCAAGAGTTAATGACTAGGACATCATAAAACTAAGTCTTTTGTAAAACAAAGGATAATGTCATTCAGAAGAAAAATGAAGACTTTTGATTGATTTTTTTTTTTTTACCAACTACATATCCAATAGAGAATCAATGTATAGAATATATAAAGAACTAAAAATGGTATATCAAAATAATGCAAATAACTGAATTAAATATGGGATAAAGAACTAAATAGAGTTATTATAAGAGAAAATTCAAATGGCTGAGAAACTCTTAAATCTTCAACATCATTAGCAATCAGGGTAATGCAAATCAAAATAACTTTGATATTTAATTTTAAGCCAGTCAACATGGCTTAAAAATGAATGTTGGCTTATGCTGGTAAGGTTGTGGAGTAAAAGGAATACTTATCTATTACGGGTAGGTATTCAAACTTGTACAGATACTAAGAAAGTCATTGCTGTGGTTTCTCAGGAAGATGCAGTTGATGTATCTCAAGATCCACAATATACAACTTTATACCTTAATACAAAGATACTTACTGATCTACATCCTTTGATATTATATTCATAGTAGCCAGAAATTACTAACAGCCTAGTTGTCCATTAACAGATGAATGGATATAGAAAGTGTTACACAATAGAATATTATCCATCTACTTAAAATATATAAAACTATGAAATTCTCAGGTAAATAAATGGAGTTAGAAAAAGTCATCCTGGGTAAGGTAACCCTATGTTTGCTCTATCTACCTTCATGGATGCTTTTTAAGATGAAGCTTCATGATCATGGAGCACTGAAAACCTTATCATCAGAAATTGAAAGTTGGAGAAGATTTAAATTAGTTGAATGAATTAAGAAACAAAATCTGTATTTTGCTACTTAAAAGAAACTCATCTTGTATCCAAGGATATGTACAACTTTAGAATGAAATATAGAAAAGTAATACTCCAAGAAGATGGAACAAGGAATCAACTATGCATCTCTACACTGATACATGATGAAATAGACTTCACATTAAAATTTATCAGAAGAGGTAAAAAAGGGAAAGGTCATTATGATAAAAGAAAATGTAAGCAAAGAAACATTACAATTCTAAACTTATATGCACCAAATTTGGTACACCCACTTCCATACAAAGAATACTGTGAGGCTTCAAGACAAGATTATCCTTAATTCAGTAGTACTAGTTGATTTCAATGCTTCAGATTTTTAATAGATATGCCACATAGACAAATCATGAACATAATATAATTCACAAGTAAAGGACATCAGATATCACACAGAGCTAACATATCTATATAATGTTTAATTAAGATGCCAGAAAATATACATTCATTCAAAATACTTTCAGTCTATTTCTGTAATATCTTTTTATTAATTTTTATTTCATGTCTTTTATATACCTTATATCTACATACAACTTGACATAGGTTATTGCTATATAGCCAAGAATGACACTGAAAAAAATAAATCATAATTCTCTTGCGCTTTCCTCCTAAGTTCTAAGATAATACATCTACTTCTAATTTTAAATGTAAAGTTATTTTCCTTTTTTCATGCATATTGATCATGTTTACCAATGATCTTTTTCTGGTTACCATGTTCTGTCTGATATCTGTTTTCAACATGGAAGAGAATGAATGAAAACATAAACAGAATATAACCTTACCATTTTTGTATATGTTCATACACACTTTCATTTTCTATACCATGTAACATCATGAATATTGCTGGCAACACATTTAAGTGAAAAAGTGAAATATAAGTTAAATGATAGCAAGAAATACCTGCTTAAAAAGACACAATAACATAAAACCGATTTTTAAGCTTTAACAGAATAGCACAAATGTTTTTGGCTACAAATATGAATTTTATGTATTCTAAATATATATATGAATTTAGAATAAAGACCTATATTTTATGTCTATAAAGATAATCCTCATAGTACAAAAAGTTAAACATCCACTTGATCCTGATTTTATTAATTCAGGTACTCAAAATAAACTATAATGGTTTAATTATGATTAAGAACTGTGTATGTAAAATCAGGATTTAAGCAAACTCGACCTCCCTAATTAGCATTTTATACAACAATAATTAAGAATTCCTGGCATGTGTATTAACGTTCCTTTTTGTGAGTTTCGCTTAATTATATTAACAACAAAATTGCTTGATGCATGACCTTTTTAATTTATGCATTTTATTGTACCCCTTAAAAATAAAATAATCATATCATTTTTAATTAGTTGTCTCATGTCTTATATTCCTTTAAAATTATTTCTATTATGGTTATTTGGGTTAAAATGGCCCCTGTAGGCTCATAAATTTAAATGCTTGGTCCCATTTTGGAACTGTTAAGGAAGAATTAAAAGGTAAGGCCCAGCTATACCACTCCTGGCCTTATACCTAAAAGATGCTCCACCATACCACAAGGATATGTGCTCCATTATGTTCATAGCAGCCTTATTCATAATAGTCAGAACCTGCCGGGCAGAGGTGGTGCATGCCTTTAATCCCAGCACTGGTGAGGCAGAGGCAGGTGGATTTCTGAGTTCAAGGCAGGCCTGGCCTACAGAGTGAGTTCCAGGACAGCCAGGGCTACACAGAGAAACTCTGTCTCGAAAAAAAAAAAAAAAAAAAAAGTTAGAACCTGGAAACAACCCAGATGTCCCTCAAGTGAAGAAATGGGTGCAGAAAATGTGGTCCATTTACACAATGCAATGCTATTCAACTATGAAAAATGAGGACATCATGATCTTTGTTGGCAAATGGATGGAACTAAAAAATATCATCCTGAGTAATTCAGACCCAAAAGGACATGTATGGTATGCGTGGTATGTACTCTATGATAAATGGATCTTAGCCAAAAAGTACAGAATACTTATGATACAACTTACAGACTCTGTGAAGTTTAAGAAGAAGGAAGTCTTAAGTTTGGATGCCTCAATCTCACTTCCCCAGCCTCTCTCCCCTTTCCCTCTCTCTATCTTCCCCTCTTTCCTTTCTCTCTCCATTCTCAGCTACTGCTCTATGGCCTAGCCTGACTGCTTGCTGTCCTTATACTTCCCACTATGATGATCAGGAATTTACCCTCTGAAACTTTAAGCAAGGCCCTAATTAAATGCTTCTTTTAATAAATTGTTTTGGTCATGATGTCCTTTTGCAGTGAAAGAACAGTGACTAAGACATTTACCAATGGATAATTAATGCATATGTTAACATAAAATCCTATTTAATTTTGAAACTAAAAATACATTTTTAACTTAATCTAGAAGTGTAGAAAACTTGTGGTTGGAAATATAAATGAGAATGAATTCTTCACAAATAGCCCTTTAAGAGAAAGACTTTGTATCATCATTAACATGATTTTCAGTAGTAGGTTGTGAGTTTATTTGAACTAGAAACAATTATTAAGTGGTTATTACCTTCAATCTCATTTTGTGTTTGAGAAGTACTGGATTTACTTAAATTAACTTTGCTCAAGACAGACAATTAGCAAATGCTGATGAAAAGGGACATTTAGCTTGTCTAATTCTAAAATCTAAGTTTTTAATCACTATTCACAAATAATCAAACCTGGCCCTAAAGCCTGAAAGGATATTTAGGCACACATTTAAATGATCCATGAAGGCAGAATAGTCTGCCTAATTGCACAAGAGTAATATTTATAATTTTGTAATATATATAATAAAGTTTTCTGGAAATTACTTCTTATAGCAAAAGTCTGTTATAGCATAACAGATTGAAAATTGAGGCAGATTGAAGAATCTGTTCTCTTTTATGAAGCCAAAATTGACAGAAAAGAGATTGGTGAAGTACTAATTTAAATCTAAGTGCTATTGTTTTGAATATATACCTATATTCATTAAGATTATTTATTTATATTCTGAAATAATGGACTTGCTATTTTATTGCTAAAGTGTAACTATTTGGGCTGATTCTGCTTAAGTTTCTAATGGCATTCATAAAAATGTTTTGAATAGAAGAACAAAACAAACAGACCTTTTTTTTTTAAATTAAGGCTACTACCCATTACCTTAGGCTAAATATTTTGAAAACCACTGATCTACAACACTATTTATCCATCATTATTATATTTCACTATATAAAATCAAACCCTCTGTGAGAATGTCAGTAGTGGTCTGGTACTCATTCCCTCCCCTTCTCCTCTGAGCAGGTGGCAGCTCCCTTGGGTATTCCTTGCCTCTGGCACTTCAAGTCTCTTCAAGGCTAGGTACTTCCTCTTCCTGTGCAGCCAGCCAAGGTAGCCCAGCTTGAAGAATGTATCCCACATACAGGCAACAGCTTTTGGGATGGCCCCTATTTCAGTTGTTTGGGACCCACATGAAGAGTAAGCAGCATACCTGCTACATTTGTGCAGGGCGGCCTAGATCCAGCCTGTTTATGTTCTTTAGTTGGTTGTTCAGACTCTGAGAGCCTCAAGGGTCCAGGTTAGTTCACTTTGTTAGTCTTCCTGTGGAGTTCCTATACCCTTCGGGTCCTGCAATCCTCCCTCCTGTTCTTCCATAAGAGTCTCCAAGCTCTGTTCACTTTTTGGCTAAGGGTGTGTGTATCTGTCTGAGTCAGCTGCTGGGTGGAGCCTCTCAGAGGACAATGCTCCTGTCTAGCTGTGACTCAGTACACTGGGGATATGGAACTTGAAAAGGCTACTTCCTACAGAAAGACAAGAATCCCAGTGATCGAAATACCAACCTACCCAAAACACTTATGGCCCAAAATTTATCCTGCCTACAAGTAATTCAGGCACTGGGGAGGAGCAGATATGGAAGGAATGGCCATCCAATAAGTGGCCTGTGATGGTTTGTATATGCTTGGCCCAGAGAGTGGCACTATTAGAAGGTATGGCCACCTGTTGAAGTAGGTGTAGCCTTGTTGGAGTAGGTGTGTCACTATGGGTGTGGGCTTTCATGTGCTCATCTTAGTTGTCTGTAAGCCAGTATTCTGTTAGCAGCCTTCAGATGAAGATGTAAAACTCTCAGCTCCTCCTGCACCATGCCTGCCTGGATGCTCCATTCCTTCCTTGATGATAATGGACTGAGCTTCTGAACTTGTAAGTCAGCCCCAGTTACATATTGTTGCTGTGTTAAATATAGTAAGAGTTACTTTGGTCATCTTATCTGTTCACAGCAATAAAACCCTTACTAAGACACAGCTCAAACAGACCCATCCCATGGGCAAGCACCAATCCCTAACACTACAAATAGTTTTTCAATTCCTAAGATTCATCACATGAATCTACTATGCCTTCATTTCAGCCATGAGATTTTTTTGATACTGAAGGATTTGTGAGTGCTTTTTTGGGGTGTCATAATAATTGTTTTGTTTGCTTTGTTTGAATTAAGTTGCCATTTGTTGTTTCTTCACTCAATATGCTGAATTTCCTTCAGAGTTACAGGCAGCTTTATAGTATGACAAGAATTGAGAGAAACTGATAATCAGATGGATGCAGTAAGGATTCAATAGAGAAGCAAATTTTGAGTGATTTTGAGGAAAAGAAAATAAAAAATCAGTTACCTTTTCTACACTTGCAATTTGCTCCCATTAAAGACACTTAATGATACCTTCTGTAAGAGAGCCAGGGCAGATGAAAAACTGAAGAAAGTGAATGGGGAGCTCTTAAGTTCATCTATGAGGAGACTACAGAGAGCCAAAGAGGAAGAAAAATGAGACATGCTAATACATTTAAAGACTATTTGTATGAAGTCATAGTAGATCCTTGAAAAAAATCCATTGGTTTAATTTAGATGACTATATATGTGACCTTAATGGTGAAAGTTTACAGAGATTTAGGTTATATTCCATGACTGTTCAATCTAAACATGGGGATTTCAAATTTCCTATGTACTGTAGACTAGGTTACTAATGTTTTCCTTTAACGAAAATTTCAAAGTGTTAAATAGGTTCTCCAGAGAACTGATAAGAGAGATTTATGTAGTGTTAACTTCAACTCCATGTCACTGTATGTCTGAAAAAGCCATTAATAAGTCAAAGAGTTTGAAATGAGAAAGAACCAGTAGAATATTGAGTAGTCACAGCACTTTTGTTACCAAACATGTTCTTATTTTAAGCTTACCAAAATAATACAAACATTAATCTCATTAAGTTAATAAAAGCATGTTGAAATATAGTGGTTTAGAATAATGATAAGCTTAGTTTGATACATTAGTTCACCATAATAAAGTATAATTCAGGCAAAAGTAAACAGTACTAAATAGCAGAAGAAATTATGGTGGTAACCCAGCTAAAACAGCCTTGATTTTTGTTTGACCTTTATATTACTGGCAAGTCCACATAACCTGTTGCTTCTGAATTCCCCTACTAATGTTAGAGAGAACTTTTTCTAGCTCCCAAAGGTGACAGAGACCCCCCAAAATTGTGTAGGTTCATAAAATCTAATTGACAATGCTAAGATATGCATCTTTGGTGGACTGAACAATTGTCAGATTCTCTGCCTCTCTAGTATGAGACCCTCATGATTAATTGCAGTATCCAGATTCCAGATCACATCTGTCTAAGACAATTAAAGAAATCTCTATTTCACTGTCTCCCAACCCCCTTATGCCTACGTGGTCATTCTATTAGTTCTATTTTGAGAATGCAATTGTTGGAATTAATTTGCAAATTTTCAATTCATGTCTTTGTGTTTAAATTTCAGAAATTATAGAAAAAATATACACAGATGTTGAGGACATGTACCAGACTTTCAGTAAAATGAAAGCTAAAGTTATTCATTACTATTAGTTATACATAAGATTGAAGAGGAATTTCAATCTAGCAATACGGCTGTTCTGGCAAGGGATTATATTCTAAATTTATGTGAACCAGCTGGAATATAGACATGCCACATAACTTTAAGACTTCTGTCTGGAATACACACATGACCTTAGTACATATCTTTAAGGTAAAAATAGTTTGTGGAAGGAACCAGGTATGTTGGAAAGTAATGGCTAACTGAGGATTAGACAAAGGGATGAATCAGAGAAAGATTTCACAGATGAGTAAGAGGAAGGATACACCAATCTCTCATGTGAACAAGGTAGGAAAGAGAAACTATTAAGAGCAGTGCAGGGAAGGAGAGTCAATCATTTTTTAATAACTGCAGTGCATGCAATGCAGTGGAGTTGAGTTCCCTCATGAGTTCATGCAGCTCAGTTCAGGTCAGATGAGTCAGTTTAAGCTGGAGAATAAAAAGGATCCAGAAGATAGGAACAAATAACCAGAGTTAGTGTGAAGCAAAGCAGATCAAGTCATTGAGAAGATGAGAGAACCCAGATTGTAACAATCAGCTTGGAAACGAGTTTGTGCCAGAGCAGCTGAGTTAAACCAGCCAGATCAAATTCAGAGAGAAACAGAAAGGATTAGTTTATTCCACAATAATCATCTAGGATGACAGTCACATCTGGTGACAAATACTTATATAAAAAGTAAAAAGACAGTTGTTTTTAGTTGATCAGCCTCAGTGTCCAGAATGATATTTCTCTTTCTGCTTCTCATTCTTCCTCTCCTATTTTCTTCAAGTAAATTCTTCTGCCAAAAGATTGTCAAGTCATTGGTTGAATAAAAATGTTAAGAATAAAGATGCGTTTTAGTCACAATATAATTACAATAGTCCATTTACATGTTGTATTCTTTTACAAAATTAACACTGCCTGAGAAGAGAAAAAATAGATTTGGTTGACTTACTTCTCACTTAGTTTACAGTAGATGTCAACACAGTTACATATGAAGTTGACTAGACATTGTGAAGGTAGAAAGTGTCATGTTTTATACAACATACAAGTGAAAAGAGTTTATATCATCATATTTTATCTATAATAGGCACTCTTACATATGTGAATTTACAAAAAATCAAGCTCTTAAATATTTATCAATATGAATTAGTGACACATAGCATGTAATGGTAGAAATGAGAAAGAATTATCCAGAGAAGAACTGTATTGCAGACCATAATGCAGATGTGGTGTTTGAATCAATGTTTTGGCTGAAGAAAATTGTTGTAGATATCATACTATAAAGCCACTTATAAGAAAACAAAGAAGTTCAATTAATTGTATGGTTTTAAATATGAAATTGTAATTCAAAAACTCTAGAATTTGTTATAACAGAATTTTGTATCTTAAAGGTAAAAGACATATGGTAACTACTGAAAGATATTTAGGATCTCCCACAAACAACAAAAATCATGCTTTACTCAGAAAACTGAATACTGAGTCTGAAAAAATATATTTTTATCAATCTATTTTTATAAAAAAATATTTCAGGTTTGATCGTAACTAAGCTATGGACCCTGAACTGGCTATATTCTTTAAGAAAACAAGACTTCCAGTGGAGGAATAGGGATACCAATCCAGCCATAAGACCTTAGACCTATAGTTTATCCTGTCTGAAAGATGTTCTGGGGTAAAGGCAACACTAAATTTGTGGGAATGAATATAACTAGAATATCATCCTGAGTGAGGTAACTCAGATCCAAAAGGACATGCATGGTATGTACTCACTAATAAGTGGTTATTAACCAAAAAAAAAAACCGTTCAGAATTGAGAGGGAGAAGAAAACAATCAAAAGTGGGGTAGGAATTTGGGAGGGAAAGTGTATGGGGGATGAGGGGGAAAGAGGGGAACCTGATCTAGTATTGGGTGAGCAAAAAGAACTGAAGCCCTGAGGGCCAGCAGAAATAATGGAAACAGGCAACCTCAGGAGGTAGGAGGTTTGGGTGACCCTCCAGAATGCACCACAGACCTGGGAGATGAGAGCCTCTCAGGATTCAAAGGGAGGGACCTTAAACAAAATGCCTGGCAGTAGGGAGAGGGAACTTATAGAGCTCACCTCCAGCAGGAAGACAGGGTATCAAGTGAGGGATGGGGTTGCCATCCCACAGTCAAAACTCTAACCCACAATTGTTCCTGTCTGAAAGAACTACAGTGATGGAAATGGAGAGGAGCTTGAGGAAAAGAAGGTCCAACAGGCCCAAAGTGGGATCCAGCTCAAGGGGAAGTCCAGAGGACTAACATTATTACTGAGGTTATAGAGTGTTCACAAAAAGGGACCTAGCATGACCTCACTCCAGAAGACCCAACAAGCAGCTGAAGGAGTCAGATGCAAATATTTGCAACTCAACCAGTGGGCAGAAGCTGCTGACCACTATGGTTGAATTAGGGAAAGGCTGGAAGAACCTGAGGAGGAGGGCGACCCTGTAGGAGGATCAGCAGTCTCAATAATCTGGACCCCTGACATTTCTCAAACACAGGATCACAAAGCAGGTAGGATAAACCAGCTGATATGAGGCCCCCAACACATATACATCAGAGGACTGCTTGGTCTGTTTGTGTTCAATCAGAGATGAAGCACCTAACCTTCAAGAGACTGGAGGTCTTAGGGAGTTTAGAGGTCAGGTGCGGTGGTGGCTGGCACATCTTGAGATTCATGACACAAGAGGGAGCCCAACCCTTATACTGCATGGGGGGGGGGCAGTAATCAGAACTGACTCAATAGTGTAGAGACCTAGGATAGAACCAAACAATCAGAAAAAAAAAATGTTTGTGAAATAATCCCTAACAATATTCTACTATACTCATAGTCAGGAGCTTAGCATAGTCATCCTCAGAGAAACTTTGTTCAATGACTGATAAGAACAGCTACAGAGACCCATGGCCAAACATTAATCAGAGTTTTTGGAATCCTGCATAAGAGGAGGAAGGATTATAGGAAAGAGAGAAAGCTCAAGGACTCTAAAAGAAAACCCACAGAATCAACTAACTTGGCCTCATGGAAGCTCACAATACTGAACTGACAAGCCTGAATGGATCTGAGATAAGTCCTTTCTATACAAGTAATGGTTGTGTAGCTTGGTATTTGTGTAGGACTTTTAATGGCGGAAGCAAGAGTTCTAGCTGACTGTTCGGCTGGCTTTTGGGACCCGTTTCCTGCTGCTGGGTTGTTTTGTCTAGTCTTAATATGAGAAGAGGTCCCTAGTCTTATTGTAACTTGATATCCTATATCTGGTTAATATTCTGAGGAGGACTGACCTTTTTTGAAGAGAAATGAAGAGTAGATCTGGGGAAGTGAAGAGAAAGGGGGAAGGGACTAGAAGAGGAAGTGGAAGGAAAAACTTTGATTGGGGTGCAATATTGTAAGGAAGAATAAAAATATATTTTTAAATTCCAAATAATGTTTTTGATCAGATTATTTTGTTTCCTTCCATCAACTCAATTTTCTAGAAAATAATGTATTATAAATATATATAACACATTCTATATGATCATGAGATAAGAGTATGTATGTTGATATAGGATAACTCAGATATGCACACATACACAGAGAGTTTCAAATAGATATATTTAAGAATATAGATATAGATAAGTAGATAGATGGATAGAGGGAATATAAACACATAAAATATCAAACCCAATGTTGGGTACTCTACATATTCCTATGATACTACGATCTGTGAAGATTTACAGTGCCCATCCAAACCTTAACTCTAAATCACATGGATGTATACAACACAAATTTGGTTGCAAATCAAAAAAAAAATTTATAAGTTTGCAAAATAATATTCATTATCATAGGGGCATCAAATGAATATCGAGAGTTGACTAAAGAGATAGCACTTCCTACTCAGTAATAAGGACAAGTCAGCACCGTACCTGTCTTTGCATTTTAAAGACATTCACTAATCTATTCACTCTTGTCATAAAATACTCTTGCTTTGCTAGTTGAAGAGCATTTTTTGCCTCACTAACAAGTTGTTCTCAAAATTTCTGTATGCTTTTCCATCTACTTGAATTCCTGCGAAGTATTCTTGATTTCTCCTCACATTGAAACTCTGCTCCTCCTGTTTATCAGTGGAGGGGATGTCTAGAGAAAAAGTGTTTTGTGAGTGCAGTGTATTCTATAATACTCAAATATTTACCAAAAAATTTCACAAATAGTGTGCCTCTGTAAAAACTTTTGAAAGAAAAAAATTCAACAAAATCTACTGATACATTGAAGAGTCCATAAAGAAATAGGAATGCAATTTACTTTTACTAAATATGTCAGTCTACTTTTTAAAATCTCAGTAAGTCATTATGATCAATTGTGAAGAAAAGATGATCAAAAAGAGAAAACTTCAATTTTTATTATAAAATGTATGTTCAAGCTGGTGTAGGATGTGGAAGAAAGTCACTCAATGTAGGAAAAAGCACACACAATATCTCTAAGGGTCAGATATAAGTAAATATTTTATGGTTGCATGGATAAACAGGGCCTACTTGACGTCTATACTAGGCCCATGCTTCTATCATCCTGGTATCTCCTGGGTTCTGTAGGAACAGAATATAGCAGAAAGAAGAATTTTTGGAGACATTGTCATTTTCATAGCATCCTTTGAAACACGGAGCCAATGCACTATCACTTGTAAAACTATGCTAGCAAATATTCCACAGCACAACTCACATTATAAAGGGCCTCTTATCTTCCTTTGTAGCCACATCTCCAGTCTGCTTGCCATGGTAGCAGAGCATGGTCATCATGGCTAGACAGGCTTACAATCTTAATAATTTTGTTCTGTGTGTTCTCCAATTCTTCTTCTTCTTCTTCTTCTTCTTCTTCTTCTTCTTCTTCTTCTTCTTCTTCTTCTTCCAGCAACTCTGAAAGCTTCCTTTAAAAAAATTAGGAGCTAGATCATGGTGTTCTTAAATACACAATCAATCACTGGAAGCACAGTATATGAAGAGGCCACTCTGATTATGATGCCAGAAAGTTCCCTAAGCATAGGTAAACAAGATACTGCAAACTACAAAGGAGGCTAACCATCCCACTGTCCTAATCATGGTGGTGACCACTGCTCCCTTAGAGGTTATAAAGTAACCAACACTATTAGGTGCCTCTTTCAGTTAAAATCATTAGAAAAATGCAAGTACAGAATTATATTCATTTCCGAATGTACCTACCTCAGAGAAAACCTCATTATTTTTCTTTCATCTGTAATAACCCATAACCACCTCCTTAACAAGATTCTCCTAGCTAGCTAGCTTCTCTCTCTCTCTCTCTCTCTCTCCTGTCTTTCTCTGTAATATTATAGTAGAACCCCTTTTTTTCTCATAAACTAATAACTCACTAATAAAATGAAGAATGATTATGACAGTTTGGGTTCTGAAACTAAACTTAAAATTGCTCAGGACACTTATTCCTCTTTAATCAGATTCTGCTAAGTAACTCTGTGGACAAGTTTCTTTCTTTTTAAAAAAATTATATATGATCTCTTTTTACATTCCAGTTGTTATTCCCCCTCTTGGTCTGCCCTTCTATAGTTCCTCATCCCATTCCTCCTCCCCTGTCTCCAAGAGGATGTTCCCATTTCCCCACCCCACCCTACCCCACCAGGCCTCCACACTCCTTGGGCCTCAGGCCTCTTGAGGGTTAAATGTGTCTTCTCTCACTGAGACCTGAAGGTTTTGATTTTTTTAAAAGAACAACCCAGTTATCAAATGAAGGGTAAGATGGTATACAATTTTATTCTACTCAAATAATAAATAATAATAGAAAGTAGTGCCTCTATTACTTTAGCAATAGAAGCATTTTTATAACTAATAATGTAATTAAATATGTTGGAAAATATTAAATGTGTGGGAACAATACTTGAAGCTAAGCCTAGAGAAATCAGCTGGAATTTTCTCCTGAGAAGCCTTGTAAACCATTTAATGATATTTGTTCATTGTTTTAAAGACAATGAGAAAACAAGCAGGCAATGTTATATTGGGAAAAGCCATGATGTGGTGTGCATTTTTAAAGGATCTCTTTGGGGCAAGGATCCATAATGGGTGATATTGGAGAGACAGAAGTAATTAGAAGGTAGCTGAAGTAAAGTGGTTTGAGGAATGATAGTGATTATGTTTATGCTTTTTGTAGATACGGTTGTTGGTAGAAGAAGGCTGGCATATCTGATATAGGCTGAGATGTAGACATGAGAGCCTGGATGACCAGGTTTATGAGGAGAGTAGAGGAACAATAAAGAATTAGGTCAAAAGTTTTATACTGTGAAACAGGGAAGATCATAATCATTCTCTGAGGTACAAACATAATATTTGGGGACAAAATATTTCCATTTTCAATTATTTACTTGGTGCAGACTGTATCTCAGAGAGAATTTAGTATGTGGGCCAAGTGCTCAGCCAAGACATCTGGACGAAAGAAAATATTTCAGAAATAACAGCAATTAGATAAAGGAACACACATGGCTTCCTATGGAAAGAGCTCATAGAGGCTTCTTGAAGTTGAGTGCTGCAAGATACAGAAAAGAAAACACAAAAATGAAAACAAGAAAAAGCATCAGTTATAAACTCAAACAGATGCAAAGCCATAGCAATTTGAAGACAAAGTATGCATTCCTGCAAAGACTGTAAAAATATGTGGTGATTAGACTTGGGGAGAAGGCTCAGCTTTGAGGACATATGTGGATGAAAGGAAGAAAACATGTAAAGTATTAACAGCTCTAGAGCTCTAGAGCTTTGAAGAGTGTTTATAGTTCCCTAATGTGACAAATGTGAATGTTGAGTTTTCGTAGGTGTGCAGACAGAGGAGACTGCCATGATAGTGCTATGGCATAGAAAACAGTGAGGGACAGTAGGACAAGGAGGATGATATGCCAGTTGTGCCCAAAGATAACATTAACTTCAGTTCTGACTGTTATGTGGACTGACTCTGTAGAGTCAAGGTTTTAATGCGCATCGTATTTTATAGCCCAGAGATCTTAAGGGACTGAATGATAACTGGCATACACAAGAAGTGCAGCAACAATTTCAATGTTCCTTAGAATAAAGGCATATTGTATAGAGCATTTTTATACATGTTTAATATGCGTATATAATATAGTATGTCTATGATAATACATCAATCACATATAGAGAGAACATATATACTTGTATCCACTATAGTATATACATAAGTAAGATACATAATAACCCATAAAGAGATAGATGATAGTCCTCCTGTGTCTACACTAAAAAGATACTCCAAATTCTTCCAATATATTTTAATTTTAGGTAGTCATAGTTCAATTACTTTAGACTAGCATTGTGCAGATATTCTACGATATTGAATATTTGATAATTTCAGTATGACTAAGATTCAAATCACAAGTATTAAATATCAAGTTTTCCCAAGGTCAGAAAAATATTTCCTTAATATTTGTTTGTATCAACTGTATTTCTTTATTTTTCATTCCATATATAAATTCTGCTGGATACACACTAGACCCTTAACCTTCTATGTTTCTTCAGCTTCTTTTAATATTTCATTTTGGTCAAATTATGTGTTGCATTTTGGGCAAACTGTAGTTGTCATATATTCTAATTCTCATACTTAGCTTTGCACAATCTGTGCTTTAAGCCATCTAGTGGTTTTATCATGTCAATGCCTATTTAATGTCAATATATTATTTTGAAATCTGGCCTTTCCACTATTGCTTCTTATTCTAAATACACCTTACACATTTACAGTTTCATTCTCATTAAGTTTGCTTATTAAATTCTCTTAGATTAATTATATGGTTGCATGAAAGTCATAATTTTATTTCATACATATTCTTTGGAGGTTGTTTGGGACTATTTTCTTATTCAACATTATCCTCTTTTTGGCTCTTGAATGACCTACTTTTGGGATATATCTGTCCATATCAATTTTATATTTGTACTTGCTGAATGTCTGAGGATCTTTCTACCTCATGTGTTATTTATTTACTACATAATCCTGGAGCAACTTGGGAGTCTATATCCATATCACAGGCTGACAGAAGGCATACACTGATTCTGAAGTTTAAGGACTTGGGTTGAGACCAACATACTGTCTATATAGAACTTTCTTGTAAGACACTTACATCTCCTATACTAACTTTCAGTGACAGCTTTACATGTTCCATGTAAAGGAGTCAATGATGACTCCACATAAATTACTCTGGAGCTAGTAGAAAGATCCCACTTATTTTGTTCTGACATGTTTCATGAATGTACAGATATCTAGTTTAATCATCCATCTGAAGGCTTTTTTAGTGAAGAGGGTTTTGGAGTATGTCACTCATCATTTATAGATGAAATGAATTTCATGACTTAATTATTAAAGCTATCCTCTTCCTCACTGGATATTTTCAATTCAAATCAGTCTAGGTTATAGAATCAGTTACCATTCTACCATCTGCTTATTGGACTCCACCAGATTTTAGCACTATGCATTTTATCTACTGGTGAGTTTGTGCTCTTTTTGAATTTCAGAAAACTCTCCCAGATGGAACAGACAAGGAAATATGGGAAGTACTTAAGTTTCCAGTGATGAAGCCAACTGTGACAGAGTGGATTATCCATTAGGCTGTATTAAATAGGAAGGATTTTTCCTCAAATCCTCTTCAAAGTACAGTGACAGTCCTTTCTCATTTCCATGAGCTGAAATGAAATCAAATCTTTTTGAAAGCTCCAACATGATCAGTGGATTGGTACAACTCCTATAACCATGGAGTGTAGAATAGCATTCCTCTCAAAACTTCTCATTAAAAAAACATGGAATTTACTTTTATGAATTGTGTGTGGAGGCAGAATATGCCAGAGATTTTTAAGAAGCCAGCGTTATATAACAGAAAAAGGTTTTAGAACACAAACATACTGTTTTTCTTCTATATCTATGAATTAACACATAAAGGTCATGATAGTCTGTGCCAACTACAGTATACAGTTCAACTCAAAAATAAGAATGAACAAGTACCAAATTATCTCAGACATTAAATAGATTTAAATGTTAATCAACTAAAGAATGAGTAAAAAAAAAAATGTGGTCCATTTATACAATAGAGTACTACCCAGCTACTAAAATGAAGGAGATCAAAATTTTTGAAAGGAAGTGGATGGAACTAGAAAATATCATGAGTGATGTAACCCTGACCCTAAAAGAAATTAATTGTATGTATACATTTCTAAGTAGATATTAGCTGTAAAGACAGGATAACCACATTACAATCCACAGACCAAAAGAAGCAAAATAACAAAGAAGACCCAAGGGAAGATATTTGAATATTTTCTCAGAAGAGGAAATAAAATAGATGCCATATATTTCTCCTGTATCATTTATAGTTGAAATAGGTCTAGTAACATAAGAAGCTATACGTACAAACTCTCACCAGCATGGCTGTTAGAATGTAAGCTGAACATGGATGACAACAAGGGACAAGCCAAAGTGGACATGAGAAAGTCCACAAAGCACTAAACCTACAAAACGTCCTTTAAACAACTTAGAAAATATAGGAATTGGAGAGGGGTATACAAGAATACATTTCTTCACCAAGAAAGAGCACAGATATTGCTTGACTATAGTCAGTCAAGACTAAAAGCAGAGATAGAAGTAACATCATATCTACCTAACAGGCTATATACACATATATATGTGCAAGTCTGATTATATATATATATATATATATATATATATATATATATATATATATATAACATATATGTACATGCAATATCAATTAGTGAAAAAAGATGCCATGTATCTGAAGGATGGTATTAAATGGCATATGAGAATATTTGAAGGGAAGGGAGACATTTACAGCTATGTTATAATCTCAAAAGTTAAGAAAATTATAAAACCAATAATAAAATAAATTTTGGTGGCAAAATGCCATGATATTTCCACCACAGAAATTCTATATCCACAGGATTCAAAACACAAATGGTTCCAAGTACTTTAAAATAAACTTCCATTTAGACTGAAGTTGTTTGCTAGATACTCTATCATATGGCACTTCAAGTGTTTGCATCAGAGCAGCCATTTTTGACATTTCTTCAGCACAAGTCAGCTGAGTTGACATGTGGCACAGTTTAATTATCTGTATTGTAAGTCCTCATTGCCCTTGATTCTTTGGCTGTTTCTCTATTCAAACAGTTGAATAGGCCATGCTGCTGCCTTTTCTTAGAGTAATTGAATAGAGAATTGTGTCAATCTACTGAAATAGTAACATAATCACTAAATATTAACAAGTTAAAAATGTTTTTTAGCAATTAAAAATGTTAGAACTATCTGAAGCTCCAAAGATTACATTGATTCTGTTACTGAACACCCTTCTATATCTGTTTACATTCTGCTTCAATAGCTTGAGAAGGCAAGTCTGCTTAGTATCTACATCCTTATCTCCCAGTAAAACATAATAAACACAGAAAAACCACTGCAGAGAAAACACAGTTCTAAATGCAGTACATAATTATGATACATAGTGCTTTCTTGAAAGTATACTTTTGTTTGCTAATATCAGTTCATATCCTCAAGTCTGAAGTTTAAATTTTTCTTTTGAATAATCTGCAAAGTGTTCCATTAATGATTAATGATAACACACACACACACACACACACACACACACACACACACACGTGGAGTTATGTGTACTACATGTGTGTAGGATCTACAGAGACTAGAAGAAAGCATCAGATACCTTGGTGCTGGAGTAATATGTGATTGTAGACCATCAGATGCATGATCTAGGAGCCAATCCCTGGTCATCTGCTAAGGAATACATGTTATTAACCACTTAACTCCAAACATGATGATTAAAATATCACATTAGAGATCAGAATCCCAGGAAGTCTATAATCCTCCTTTTAGTACCTTTACTTTTGTAATCAATACTCAGATTAAATCCAATGATATTGCATATTGCCTGTGAATTTTAAAGATAGTAAATAGTATCTTCTCTATATTTAGTTTTCATAAACCTAAATAGAAGTTTCAAAAACCTGTTTATAAATAGAATTTCTAAGCAGTTGTTGATATTTGGGTGAAAAGAAATAAAAATATACCCAAAAGTCCTCCTCCTTTAATTATATCACAGGTTTATTTCTAGAAAGATTTGTTTTGCTTGCTTAAAACTAGGAGACGATGAAAAAAGAGTGTAATGATGCTTTTCAGACACGTACAACAAATGATGCATCGAGTGTTGTCTCTGCTTGGTGTCAGTGAAGATACAGGCTCAGCAGTGTAAAGCAATTGTCTCTTTAAGAGCTAAATCTTATTTGTGCACAGCATTAGCAAGAGCCCCAAGGCAACAATGAAGATGTTTTCCAAGTATTGCTTGGGAGTTTATCAGTGATTCTCCCTGACATTAATGGGAGTTCTATGGGCAATTCTGTTTCCTTTGCTGTGAAATGTGTAAGTGAGGTTTTCAATACAAATGCTTTTTCAGGCTTTCTGAAGATTTTGTGAAGAAATAACCTGAGCTATGAATGTGTCTAAAACCACTGAAATAACTGTTTTTCTGGTGTA
This sequence comes from Rhynchomys soricoides, assembly GCA_019843965.1. Lineage (NCBI taxonomy): Eukaryota > Metazoa > Chordata > Mammalia > Rodentia > Muridae > Rhynchomys > Rhynchomys soricoides. The sequence continues at coordinate 5,172,274 of JADRCH010000162.1, forward strand.
TCCACTATAGTATAGGAAACCCTACTAATCAAAATGGTTTTTCTTTTCAGTGCTTTAAGTTGAATGGCTTTATCATTCCTCTTTCCTTTCTTGTGTGTTTTATTACTACGAATGTTAAAATATGAGTTTCCTTGAACCTATTTCTAAAATATCCCATCTACATGGACAATAATACAAAGCCTTGATGCTAATAAAAATTGAGTTTATGAAACTCAGACCTAGATATTGATAATATTATGAAGGTTCATTTCCAAGGAGTTTAACAAAATTATAATAAAATAAACATCACCATAAAAACCTGATATCAATAGACTGTATTAAAATATTTATATATATATATATATATATATATCACAAATATTATACTTAATATATAAAACAAGCTAGAAAAAATCTCCATGTAGAGGAGAAAGAAGATGACAACTCAGCTGAAGCTCATTTCTCCTGTTTGAGACAGAGTAAAGGGTTAGGGGCATGCTGGTAGCTAATAATGAAAAGAACAGTATGGACACAGTCCGGATGAAGGACAGAAGAAGTGAAAAGAAACTTGGTTGAACAGTGAATACAAGTCATGTTACATCCCAAATTGCTTTGGGCTTGCAAACTCTTTCTGAGAAAAGACTATTGATAATTATGAAAGAGAATTTAATATCACTAGATAATATTGGTGGTTGGAAGTCATTAAACAATTAAACTGATGGCGTATAAAAAGACATAGGTAGATAAATGGGTATATTTAATTTTGCCAAAGAATAACACTGTTGATTTTGGAAATAGTATTTTCATTCAGTTATAAGTTCAGAAAAAAAATAAACATTATAATTGCAGAGAATTTAAGAAGGGAAGTAAGCCAAAATTTGAAATGATCATGATGTCTTGAATGGTTGTGATTTTATTAATAAGGTTTATTTGAATATGTACATATCCTGATTATTGCAGATCTGTATAGAATGCAAATAAAGATGCAAAAACTTCTATTATGCTAAACAGAGAGGTGAAGTAAGAGCAAAAAATTTGACTTTAAAATGAAAATGTATGTTAACATTACTGTCATATAATGGGAGTGCCAAAAATCATATAAGTTAGCAATTTTTTTTAGGTTTTTCCACAAACAAGCAGAGCAGAAATTTCACTGTGCATGTCTGTAATCTAACATAATACTATAAGGGTTAATTGCTTCTGTAAGTTAGACCTTACTGTTTGGTATTCATGCTCTGATCTCTGTTTCATCTATTTGAAATCTGTCATTCATTGATAAAGAACACCAATACTGGAGTATAAAATTTTGTGAATTCACTGGGAGATTCACTACATTTTATTTTTTGTAGCTGGCCAGCAGCTATGGATGAACTTGGTCTACCTGAAAGGGGAACTGGAAATGAAAAAGGATGGGGTGTGTGAAAAGAATGAAACCAAGACAGTTTCTGATCAAGGCTTAAAGTTTAATTTTGCTGCTCCAACTTATAAAGGGAAAAACCACAAGACCCATCCATTGTTTCAGCTGGATCATGTTACAAAGCAAGCTCAGCCAATCCATCCAGCTGTTCATTCTTCTAATTTCCTGTAAGAAGCTGCATGTTCTGCAAGGCAGATGACTCCACCTGGGTCCAGTCTGGGTCATTAAAGTCTATCTGTGGCATACAACCAAGGTCTGTTCAGACTGCTCAAGGCCAGGGGAAGGACACAATTTTTTTCTTCTGATCAAAGGTACATAAGCAAATTGAATCATCTTACCAAGATTTCTCTGTTTTGTTATTGAAAAAATAATTTTATATTATGTAATACATTTAAGTGTTTTGCATGCATGTATCATTGTGTACAATAAACATGGAAGTGTTTGATCAGGCCAGAGGACTGTTTTCAATCATGTGGAATGAAAGCTACCACTGATTGTGAGCCACCATATTTTTGTTGTGAACCAATTCAGGATTTTCTATCAGAGGAGCAAATATACTTAACTACTACATCATCTCCCCCATCCCTGAGAGCTTACTTTTTAACACATTATATGAAGGACACATGCACATTTAAAATAACCATGAAATAAAGTATAAAGTATAAACATAAATGCAAAAACTTTGTGAAAATAAAAACCTTATCAAACACAAAGCACATTCTTCTTATATGCAAAATCTTTCATGTGTTCTCTGAAATGGCACAGTCCTGGTTATATGTTACTATTCTAATTCCCTTACTGTGATTTAATAACATGTGACAAGTGCTTTGTATAACATTTCTATTAAATGATACTTTTAACTAATTTTTTATTGAAATATAAAGGATTTAAAAAGAAAAATCTAAAGGATTTGCTATTTGATGTAATCTATCAAAGTAGAATGGGGTGTAATTTACTGTGCAGTGAAGGGCTGAAGATTTTCTTTTAAATGAATAAGTAATTGCAATAGCCACAAGGAAGATGAATCTATCAGGAAACTTAGAGAGAGCTTGGGTTAGCACAAAGGTCAATTTGATATTGGGTATCATAAATCTTGTCATCTTTTGTCATTCCAGCTCTCAAAATATTATAGTTATGGTAATACCTTCAGTCTTTGGAACATTCTTTAAAATCCAGACACATTACTAGCATCTCCTACATCTAAACTGAATGTTGGCTTCTCATGTAGTCTTACAATTTTATCTTTTCATTCTTGAATGAAGAATAGCTCATGTCTATTTGTCTACACATGACAATATTTTACTTAGAGTCTAACCCAAATAAGCTTACTAGCATGCAGGCAGTTCCTATTTTGATATTTTGATTTTAGCTTATTTCTCTCTTCTATTTTTGTTAAGTGTCAGCATTGAATAAAAGCTAGAAAAAAATAAAAAAGTTAATTTATCTATTTTCAATGAGTTTGATTTTTGTTTTTAACTGCATTAACTACATAAATAATTATTAACTATATAAAGTTTCCACATCTCTTTGTAACTTCTTATATTCTCTTAATGGCATGAAGAAAAACAAAATATTATGAATTTTTATAAATGTAAATAAATACATTTAAAGAGCATATATGCTCCTTAAATAGGAAGAAATGAATGTTAAATAATTGGAAAACTGGTATAAAATCTAAAATTACATTTTCTTGTAGTAAAATAAAGTAAGGGAAGTGTGTACTATACAGAATATCAAAATATGGCAACACTTTGTTCAACCAGAGCCTCTACTATTTTGTTTCTTTTTTTTTCAGGATTTATTTATTTATTTATTTATTTATTCATACTATATTAACATTTCAAATGTTTTCCCCTTTCCAGATCTCCCCTTTGGAACCTCACCATTCCTTCCCCCCTCCCCTTGCCACTATGGGGGTATTCCCCAACCCACCTACCCATCCACTCTCATCTTCACTCCTTGGCATTCTCCTATACTGGGGTATCTAACACCCTCAGGCCCAAGGGCCTCTGCTCCCCCTGATGTCTAACAAGACCCTTCTCTGCCACATATGTGGCCAGCACCATGGGTCCCTCCATTTGTATTCTTTGGTTGGTGATTCAGTCTCCAGGAGAATAAAGGGGTCAGGCCAGTTGCCATTGTTGCTCCCTCCCTGGGGCTTCAAACTTCCTCAGCTCCTTCAGTCCCTTCTCCAAGTCCTCTATCTGGGACTTCACACTCAGCCCTATGGTTGCTATGAAGTAACACTTGGGCATTTCGAACTTTTGGGCTAATATCTGCTTATCAGTGAGAACATACCGTGTTTGTCCTTTTGTGACTGAGTTATCTTGCTCAGGATGATATTTTCAAGATCCATCCATTTGCCTGCGAATTTCATGTAGTCATTGTTTTTAATAGCTGAGTAGTATTCCATTGTGTAAATGTACTACATTTTCTATATCCATTCCTCTGTTGAGGGACATCTGTTGATGTCAGTTTCTGGCTATTATAAATATGGCTGCTATGAACATAGTGGAGCATGTGTCTTCATTACATGTTGGAGCATCTTCTGGGTATATGCCCAGGAGTGAAATAGCTGGGTCCTCAGGTAGTATTATGTTCATTTTACTGAGGGTCCACCAAATTGATTTCCAGAGAGGTTATATCAGCTTGCATTCTCACCAGCAATGGGGAAGTGTTTCTCTTTCTCCACATCCTGGCCAACATCTGCTGTCAGCTGAGTTTTTGATCTTAGCCATTCTGATTGGTGTGAGGTGAAATTTCAGGGTTGTTTTGATTTGCATTTCTCTTAAGACTAAAGATGTTGAACATTTCTTTAGGTGCTTTTCAGTCATTTGAGTATCCTCAGTTGAGAATTCTCTGTTTAGCCCTCTTCCCCATTTTTCGATAGGGTTATTTGGATCTCTGGAGTCTAGCCTCTTGAGTTCTTTGTATATGTTGGATATTAGCCCTCTATTGGATGTAGGATTGGTAAAGATCTTTTCCCAATCTCTAGATTGCCATTTTGTCCTATTTACAGTATCCTTTGTCTTACAGAAGCGTTGTAATTTTATGAGGTCCCATCTGTCAATGCTTGATCTTAGAGCACAAGCCATTGGTGTTCTGCTCAGGACCTTTTGCCTGTGCCCATGTGTTCAAGACTTTCCCCCACATTCTCTTCTATTAGATTCAGTGTATCTGGTTTGCAAATCAGTATCCTTCTAATAGTTGAAGGATAAACAGGTTGAGAAAGAAATGACACCCTTCACAATTGTCACAAACAATATAAAATATCTTGGTGTGACTTTAACCAAACAAGTGAAAGATCTGTGTGACAAAGAGTTCAGGTCTCTGAAGAAAGAAATTAAATAAGACCTCATAAGATGGAAAGATCTCCCATGCTCATGGATTGGCAGGATTAATACAGTTAAAATGGCCATCATGCTGAAAGCAATCTACAGATTAAATGCAATCCTTATCAAAATCCCAACTCAATTCTTCATAGGCGTAGAAAGAGCAATTCTCAAATTCATATGGAATAACAAAAAAACCCAGGATAGCAAAAACTATTCTCAACAATAAAAGGACTTCTGGAAGAATGAGCCTCCCTGACCTCAAGCTGTACTACATATCAGTAGTGATAAAAACTTCATGGTATTGGTACAGTGACAAGCAGGTAGATCAATGGAATAGAATTGAAGACCCAGAAATGAACCCACACACTTATGGTCACTTGATGTTCAACAAAGGAGCTAAAACCATCCAGTGGAAAAAAGACAGCATCTTCAACAAATGGTGCTGGTACAACTGGCGGTCTACATGTAGAAAAATGTGAATTGATCCATTCCTATCTCCCTGTACAAAACTCAAGTCCGAGTGGATCAAGGACCTCCACATAAAACCAGATACCCTGAATCTAATAGAAGAGAAAGTGGGGAAAAGTCTCGAACACATGGGCTCAGGGGAAAACTTCTCAAATAGAACACCAATGGCTTCTGCTCTAAGATCAAGAATCGACAGATGGGACCTCATAAAACTACAAAACTTCTGTAAGGCAAAGAACACTATAAATAAGACAAAACGGCAACCTACAGATTGGGAAAAGATCTTTACCAATCCTACATCCAGTAGAGGGCTGATATCCAAGGTATACAAAGAACTCAAGGAGCTAGACTCCGGAGATCCAAATAACCCTATCAAAAAATGGGGAAGAGAGCTAAACAAAGAATTCTCAACTGAGATAACTCGAATGTCCAAGAAGCACTTAAAGAAATGTTCATCATCCTTAGTCATCAGGGAAATGCAAATCAAAACAACCTGAGATTTCACCTCACACCAGTCAGAATGGCTAAGATCAAAAACTCAGCTGACAGCAGATGTTGGTGAGGATGTGGAGAAAGAGGAACACTCCTCCATTGCTGGTGGGAATGCAAGTTGATACAACCTCTCTGGAAATCAGTTTGGCAGACCCTCAGAAAAATGAACATAATACTACCTGAGGACCCAGCTATTCCACTCCTGGGCATATACCCAGAAGATGCTCCAACATATAATAAAGACACATGCTCCACTATGTGCATAGCAGCCATATTTATAATAGCCAGAAGCTGGAAACAATGCAGATGTCCCTCCATAGAGGAATGGATACAGAAAATGTGTTACATTTACACAATAGAATTCTACTCAGCTATTAAAACCAATGACATCATGAAATTCTCAGACAAATGGATGGATCTTGAAAATACCCTGAGCGAGGTAACACAGTCCCAAATGAATGAACATGGTATGTACTCACTGTTAAGTGGTTATTAGCCCAAAGTACAAAACACCCAAGAGTCACTTCAAAGCAACAGTATGGCAGAGTGTGAGGTCCCAGATGGAGGAATTGGAGAAGGGACTGAAGGAGCTGAGGGAGTTTGCAACCCCAGGGAGGCAGCAACAGTGGCAACTGGCTTGACCCCTCAATACTCCCGGAGACTGGATCACCAACCAAAGAATACACATGGAGTGACCTACGGTGCTGGCCACATATGTGGCAGGGGAGGGTCTTGTTAGACATCAGGGGGAGGAGAGACTCTTGGGCCTGAGGGTATTAGATCTCCCAGTATAGGAGAATGCCAAGGAGGGAAGAGGAGAGTAGGTGGATAGGTGGGTGAGGGAATACCCCCATAGAAGCAGGGGAGGGGGGAGGAAATAGGGAGGTTCCAAAGGGGAGATCTGGAAAGGGGGAAACATTTGAAATGTAAATAAATAAAGAATATGATTGTTTTTTGTAGGGAGCCGCCTGAGTCGCACCCACATCCGCCATTACAAGATGGCGCCTACATTCGGCCGAGGACAAGTTGTAAACAGGCTAGTGCGCATGCACCTGGTAATTTTCCACCTCAGAGTCTCAGCCTCTCTCGTGGCGTCATCTGGCCTGGTGTGCGGGAGCCAATGGGGAAGCTCCATGTCCCAGGCAAGCGCTGTGACCCATATAAAGGGCGGGTGTTCTATTGTTCTGGGTCTCCACTCGTGGCAAGCTTATGCTCTCCCTCTCAAGATGCATTAAAGCTTTACTGCAGAAGGATCCTATGTGTGCCGCGTCGTTCTTGCTGGCGAGACCGTAGCACGGGACAGTTTTTCTTGTCATCTTGGTAATGCCATGGAAGCTAAAGTTCACTAATGGGGTCCCTAAAGATGACAGCAACCAAAGAAGGTGCTATTGAAACTGCCATCAGTGACCATTGCTTACAGTCTATGGTTTCCAAGTTAATGTTTAATTTTGTTCATTGTTATCATTTTACCTTAAGAGAAAATAGCACAGTACTTAGAGAATTTCATGAAGAATTAGTAATATCTGTATCTATTTATCTATCAATCATCTATTATCTGTCTATCTCACTATATATGTATATATTACTGTATATCATATAATACATACCCAATTATATGTGATATAGAAAGATATATTCATTCACACACATATATAGGCATATACATGAAAATCTATATCCTAGTACATTATGGAAGTAAAATAACTGGCTTTATTTCCCTCTCTAATTTCAGTTAAAGATCTTGATATAACTTTAAGTTTCAGTAGCTCTTTTTTTTTTTTTTCCAAGACAGGGTTTCTCTGTGTAGCCCTGGCTGTCCTGGAACTCACTCTGGGCCCCAAACTCAGAAACCCACCTGCTTCTGCCTCCCAGGTGCTGGGATGAAAGACATGAGCCAACACTGTCCAGCTCAGTAGCTCTTAATTATGTATTTGTTTGTAGTTCTTGACAGAAAACCCAATGCTTTATACACTGGACATGCTAAATACATGCCATATCATTGATTTGAATTCCTACTTTCTTTAGCATTTGTTTTTATTTCTGCCCACCCTATTGTTAGTCCTGGTTTGCAAATCTTCTAAAAAACTTTCTTTTTATTGGATATTTATTTACATTTCAAAAGTTTTCCCCTTTCAGGTCTCCCCTTCAGAAACATTCTATCTCCTTCCTCCTTGCCCTGCCTCTATGAGGGTGCTCCCCCACTCACCCACTCCAGTCGTCCCTCCCTAGCATTTCCCTACTCTGGAGCATCAAACACCTTCAAGCCCAAGGGCCACTCCTCTCACTGATGTTCAACAAGGCCCTTTTATGCCACAAATGTGGTCAGTACCATGGTTCCCTCCATGTATTTTCTTTGGTTGGTGGTCCAGTCCCTAGAAGCTCCAGGGGTTCAGGCCAGTTGACACTGTTACTCCCTCCATGGGGCTGCAAATACCCTCAGCTCCTTCAGTCCCTTCTCCAACTCCTTCATCCAAGACCCTATGCTCAGTCCAATGGTTAGCTTCAAGCCTCTGCCTCTGTATTTGTCAGGCTCTGCCTGAGCCTCTCAGGAGACAACTTATCAAGCTTCCATCAGCAAGCACTTCCCAGTATCCACAAGAATGTCCAGTTTGGTGGCTGTATATGGGATGTATCCTCAGGTGAGTCAGTCTCTGGATGGTCCTTCCTTCAGTCTCTACTCCACACTTTGTCTCCATATTTTCTCCTGTGAATATTTTGTTCACCCTTCTAAGAAACACTGAAGCAGCCACATTTTGGTCTTCCTTCTTCTTAGACTTCATATGGTCTGTGAAGTGAATCTTGGGTATTCCAAACTTTTGGGCTACTATTCACTTATCAGTGAGTACATACTATGTTTGTTCTTTTGTGACTGAGTTACCCTTTTTTTTAGGGTGGGAACGTTTTCTTCTATGATTTTGTTGAAGACATTTTCAGGTCCTTTGAGCTGGAAATCTTTGTTTTCCTCTATTCCAATTATTCTTAAATTTGGTCTTTTCAATTGTGTCCTGAATTTTCCTGGATACTTTAGGTTAGGAGGTTTTTACATTTTGAATTTTCTTTGACAATTTGTTAATCTCTTCGTATCTTCTACACCTGAGATTCTCTTTTATCTCTTGTATTCTGTTGGTGATCCTTACTTCTGTAATTCCTGACTTCTTTCCTAGGTTTTCCATTTCCAGGTTTGCCTTCATTTGTGTGTTCTTTATTGTTTGTACTTCCACTTTTAGGTCTTGGACCACTTTATTCAATTCCTTCACCTGTTTGATTGTGTTTTCCTGTATTTCTTTCAGTAAGTTATTTATTTCCACCTTAAAGGACTCTACTATCTTCATGAGATAGGATTTTAGGTCAGCTTCCTGATTTTCAGATGTGTTGGTGTATTTAGGGCTTGCTGTGGTGGGAGAAGTGGGTTCTGATGATGCCCGCATATATTGGCTTCTGTTGCTTATGGTCTTGTGCTTGCCTCTGGCCATCTGGTTGTCCCTGGTATTTGATGGTCTTGGTGACTCTGTCTGGACTCTGCCTTTTTCACCCCTGGGTTGCTTCAGGTCTCCTGGTATGCCTGTGGCCCTGGCTATAGCAGACTGCTTGTGGGGCCTTACAACTGGGGGCTCTTCAGAGGGGCAGAGAAGCTGCTGATCTGTTGCCTTGGCTGCAGTAGATCTCCTAGGAGGCTTTCAGACTGTTGGATCTTCAGAGGAGCAGGCAAGCTGTTATCCTATTTAAAGATGTTCTCCAGGGGCATCTACTGACTATAGTTTCTGATTCCCTGTGTGCAGCAGAATTCCAGGGAGACTTTCAGTCTGTTGGGTCAGTTGCCATGTATGCCACTGAGCCCCTAAGAGGTCTTCAGACTCTGGTGTCTGTTGCCCAGGTGCCCTGTGTACAGATGAACTCCTGGGATGCCTTCAAGCTGTGGTGTCTTCACGGGAGCAGACAAGCTGGTGATCAGTTTCTCGGTTGCCTTATAAGTAGTAGATCTGCTGGGATGCCAGTTGCCCTGTGTGCATCAGATCTCCTTAGATGTCTTAGATGGTAGTGTCAGTTGCCCTGTTGGTGGTGGATCTCCTGGGTTGCCTCAGGCTGAGGTGTCAGTTACAATGAATGCAGTGGCTCTTCTGGGCTGTCTCAGGATCTGGTGTCTTCAGGAGACCAAATGAACTAGCAGACTACCGACTAAAAGGGACCAGGTAGAAGGGGATGGAGGGTTGGGTAGTGACAGGTCCCAAGTCCACTAGGCTCCCAGCAGCAGCTGTGGGACTTCCAGAGGGTTCTTACCAAATGCTCTGAGTGCAGCAGATCTGGGTTGGTTCAGGATATGGTGTCTTTAAGAATCTTAAAATTTGGACAAGATTTAGGTGTTGATTGATCAAAGATTTTAAGGAACTTGAATTTTAAACATTAAAAGATATACTTTAGCTGTAACGTATATGAATAAATAGATGATTTCAAATTGGAAAGATACCTAAGGACTCTTCTTTAACTAAGCCACGTGTGTCATACATGCTTCTAAGAGACTTATAGAGCCTCTCTTTACATACTTCCTTAGTATGGCAATAATTTGGTTTTCCTGTCTTAGATATTTAACATATTTTTATATATTATATTCTAATTTAATCTTCCACTTTTGCTTAGATATAATAAAAGTGAAAGTCTATCTTTGTTTTAGTTGTTAAGAACTTAAATTCTAGTATAGGCCTAGGTACCTTGTGCTAAATAAATGCTTTGTAATTTTTCAATGCATGCACACTTCAAAACTGGACATGCCTGACACATACTATGACTCTTTTCAGTCTGAGATTCCTCTTTTTTCATTATTGAGGAGTACTTATTGACACAGATCAAATAATGATAGACAAACTAATGATGTTCTCTAGAAAAGATGTTTTTGTCCAAATTCCCAGAATCTCTACAATTACCTGGCAAAGAGTGTGAGATAAAAGTTAATGGCCTTGAAATGAGACGATCCCTGTGTTATCTGCAACTGTATAATCTAAGCACATGTTCTTAAAACCAGAGAATCATACTGTTTTTCTTTGTTTCAGGAGACACTGCTTTAGAGATGGAAGAAAGTCTCACACTTAAGAATGGGAAGGGCCAAAGAGTGCACATGGAGGGGCCCATGGCTCCACCAGCATATGTAGCAGAGGATAGCATTGTCTGGCATCAATGGGAGGAGAGACCCTTTTTCCTGTGAAGGCTCAATACCCCAGTGTAGGGGAATGCCAAGGCAGTGAGGTGGGAGTGAGTAGGTGTGTGAGAGAAGCACCTTCAGAGAAGCAGGGGAAAGGGAGGTAGGATAAGAGGAAGGGAAACAGGGAAAGGGGATAACATTTGAAATGTAAATACAAAAAAATCCAATTTAAAAAAAAAAAAAGAATGGGAAAGGAATCTAGGAAGAAGTCAGAGAATTGTCTCTTTCTCCAATGCCAGTTAGATAGAACATCCCTGTCAATCCCTTGAAAGAAAGTATATTGTGGAAGTGGGAAGGCTAGGTTCAGAAAGAACAACTAAATATTGAGTAGTTGCCAGGGAAGTTGGGAAATTAATACAAATGGACAGGACCAAGAAGGAGGTACAGCAAAAGTTCTGCACCCTGAATTAGCCATCCTACTCATAGTAGATCTTAAAGAGACAGGGACTATGATGAAATGCATTTGTTTTTCCTGCTGTTTATTGTGAATCAGCTTGCAAACTAATAAGGTTCCATAAGGTGTTTTTCCAAATATTTTGTTTTGTTTGATTATACCCAACCCTGCTTTTCCTTTATATCACTGCCCAGCTTCCCCAGATAGATATTCACTTATCTCCCAGTTTCTACCTTTTAATTTGTTCAATTTTCTTCCCTACACCTTCTATATAAGCCACTTTTTGTAGTCATGAGGTTTTCTTTTTAGTATCCTGGCCTGAACCCAGGTAATTGTCATCTGGATATACATATTTAATATCTAAAAGCTAAAGTCTACATATATGATAAAAAAAAAAAACAAATGTAATGTAAGTCCTGCTTTTCCTGTGACAGAGCTACATAGGAACATTTAAACTGGGACTTGGCAGGGTTTTAATAGACTTCCCATCATAGAATGGACAAGTTTCCTTTAACGTCACATTCCTGCTTATCCACTGTACTTTGTGGTGACAGATGACAAGAAGGATGAACAATACAAAGGGACTAGAGAAAGAGATGGAACAATTCTGTTAGAAGAGGGGGGAACTCAGCCACACATCATCAGATCAAAGCTTCTACTATGTGAGCCATAAATCACTGTCACTCAACAAAGCGGTAGGATGAGAAAGACAGAGAAAAAGTCATTAAAGTAAGTGTTCAGAATGGTACAGGAGTACATGATGGCAAAAGGCAGAGTTTTCTGTCACAGAAATTAATTTACTTATCTTTCTAACTGGTACAAGTGTATGCAAGGTGATGTATCTAGACATACCAATAAACTATTCTGTGCTTACAACATGCCACTTACCATAAACCCGAGCTCCATAGTCTCAATGATAAAACATTTGCTAGATGGCACCAAGAATTGATTTTTCTTTATTTCATTGCCTTCTTTTATGTTATAGTGTAATGTATTGTCTCAATCTAAAGAATTTAAAATATATAACAATGAACAGAAGACCCAACTCAACATCTATTAAAAGAAAACTTACAAATGGGTAATAGGTAAATTAAAAATGTAAGACATCACTCATTATCCCAGAAATGCAATACAAAGGTACAAGAATGCATCATGTATCATTGGGTAGGATGTCTATTCAGACACTAAAAGGAAAGATGGACATTGAGGATGATATAAAGAAGAAAAGGCCTTAACCACTTTTTGCTGAGAATGTAAACTAAAGCTAACATTATAGAAAACAGTATAGAAATATATATATATATATATATATATATATATATATATATATATATATCCCAAGTGTATCTCCTAAGAAATTGAAATCAGTATGTCAAAGAGACACATATACTCCTGTCTTAAAAGTGGCCTGTTAAACTTGGGTGGGAAAATTATTCATACATCTATCTGTCTATCTACCATCTATCTATTTATGTATTAATGAATCTATCTTCTCTTTTGTATATTTATTTGCTTTACTTTTTTCATCTATCTATGTGCTTGTGGAAAATAAAATGGAACTTAGGAAGAACCAAAACATCTATGAAGTTAGCATCAGCTGATAAATGTCTGTTTCTGATGGTGTGTTTGATTTCCTCTATATTTTGAAAAATATCTTACTGTTTTTATTGTTACATATGATTGTGTATAAAATAACATAATAAGATATATACCTAAACTTAAATTTTTAATAGGAGGAAGAAGATGAAAAAACTATCTTCTCTTAAGATGTGCCTTAGTTTTGGTCAGAGAAACTATGGGAAAAAGACAAAGGTCTTGAAATATCATAGCCCCATCTTTCTACTAAGTTCTTCTTGACCATTCATCATCAACATTAGCATGAAACCCAATCTAATATTTAATGGTGACTTACCTTCCATACTTAGTTGAATATAAGAAGGATTTCATTCCTTCAAGATAGTATTTATTTTCATGTTGTAAGTGCCGAAAAAATATAAGAAACCTCATTATTTATTTTGTCAAAGTACATGATGATGTTCAGGGGATACAAAAGAGATTTCTAAAATTGTAATTTAATTTCTTATTCTATTTCTATATATATGTATTTAAAATAAAAATATCAAAAATACTAATGGTAAAATAAAAAAAAACTATAAATCATTCATAAACAACACATTTAGAGGTCTATGTTTCCTTTTTTATTTTTATTTTTTGAAAGTGGTAATATATTTTTATTTCCTCCACAGAATAGTAAGATTTCCAGCATTCCATACCTTAGACAGCATTTAATATTATACAAATTTTAATTTAAATATTATAATAAATGTCTGATATAACCAAGGTTTCCATTAGTATTCTATAGAGAAGTGTTGACATCTCTCTCTCTCTTTTTTTTTGTCTTTAATCAGTTTTTGTATTCCATTATGAGTCAACTATTGTCATCGACAAAGCAAAAGAATAACGAATACACAATGCTCAAAAGTGAGTTCAAATTCAGACATATAATAAATTTGACATGTTTCAGGCAGTGTTCATCTGTTATGCATCAGGAAACATCAATGCAGCCTTGGTTGAAAACAGAAGACATGACTTCATGCTATATACAGATAAATGCTATCTGAAATGACTCTGCTCAAATCTAAACTTGTTTTTGTTGTTTAGTTGTTTTAATTATCATTGTTTTAGTACACATATAAAGTTTCTGCTTTTATAGAAATTTAGTAGATTAGTAAAGAAAAATAAAAACTTTTAGAAGACTTTCTTGTGACACCATTCCTCAGCACATATTTTATAAATTATTTTTTTTACACTTTCTTTTTTAAATTTTATATACATTTCACATGTTTTTCCCTTTGGAAACCCCCTATTCCATTCCCCCTCCCTCTGCCTCTATAAGGGTGTTCCCCCACCCACCCACCCACTCCCATCTTCTCTCCCCAACATTTCCCTACACTGGGGCATCTAACAAACTCAGGCCAGAGGGACTCTTCTCCCACTGGCCAAAAAGTGGCCCTTTTTTAGATGGCCAAAAAGGCCCTTCTCTGCCGTATATGTGGCCAGCACCATGGGTCCCTCCATGTGTTTTATTTGGTTGGTAGTCTAGTCTCCTAGAGTTCCAGGGGGTCTGGCCAGTTAACACTGTTGCTCTCTCCATGGAACTGCAAACCCTATCAGCTCCTTTAGTCCCTTCTCCAACGCCTCCACCCGAGACACCATGCTCAGTCCAATGGTTAGCTGTGGACATCTGCCTCTGTATTTGTCAGGCTCTGCCTGAGCCTCCCTGGAGACAACTTATCATGCTTCCATAGGCAAGCATTTCTGAGCATCCACAAGAACGTCCCATCTGGTGGTTATATGTGAGATGTATCCCCAGGTGGGGTAGTCTCTGGATGGCGTTTCCTTGAGTCTCTGCTCCACACTTTGTCTCCATATTTCCTCCTGTGAGTATTTTATTCACTCTTCTTAGAATCACTGAAGCATCTACATTTTGGTTTTCGTTCTTCATAGGCTTCATATGGTAAGTGAATTGAATTTTGGGTATTCCAAACTTTTGGGCTAATATCCATTTATCAGTGAGTACATACCATGTTTGTTCTTTTGTGACTGAGTTACCTTACTCAGGATGATATTTTCAAATTACAACCATTTGCTTCTGAAATTTATGTAGTCAGTTTTAATAGCTGAGTAGTATTGCATTGTGTAAATGTACCACACTTTCTGTAACCATTCCTGTGTTGAGGGATATCTGGGTTGTTTCCAGCTTCTGGTTATCATAAATATGATTGCCATGAACATAGTAGAGCATGTGTCCTTGTTACATGTTGGAAAGTCTTATGGGTCTAACCATATACAAAGAGTGGTATAGCTGGGTCCTTGGTAGTACTATGTCTAATTTTCTGAGAACTCACCAAATTGATTTCCAGAGTGGTTGTACCAGCTTGCAATCCCACCAGCAATGGAGAATTCTTCCTCTTTCTCCACATCCTTGTTAGCATCTGCTGTCACCTGAGTTTTGATCTTAGCCATTCTGAATAGTGTGAGGTGGAATCTCAAGGTTGTTTTGATTTGCATTTTCCTGATGACTAAGGCTTTTGAATATTTCTGTAGGATCTTCTCAGCCCTTCAAGTTTCCTCAGCTGAGAATTCTCTGTTTATCTCTGTTCCTCATTTTTAATAAGGTTATTTAGTTCTCTGGAGTCTAACTTCTTGGGCTCTTTGTATATATTGGATATTAGCCCTCTATCAGGTGTATGATTGGTAAAGATCTATTTCCAATCTGTTGCTTGCTGTTTTGTCCTATTTATAGTGTTCTTTGCCTTACATAAGTTTTGTAATTTTATGAGGTCCCATCTGTCGATTCTTGATCTTAGAGCAGAAGCCATTGGTGTTCTATTCAAGCAGTTTTCCCCTGTGCCCATGTGTTCGAGACTTTTCCCCACTTTCTCTTCTATTAGATTCAGTATATCTGGTTTTATGTGGAGGTCCTTGATCCACTTGGACTTGAGCTTTGTACAGCGAGATAGGAATGGATCAATTCACATTGTTCTACATGTAGACCGCCAGTTGTACCAGCACCATTTGTTGAAGATGCTGTCTTTTTTCCACTGGATGGTTTTAGCTCCTTTGTTGAACATCAAGTGACCATAAGTGTGTGGGTTCATTTCTGGGTCTTCAATTCTATTCCATTGATCTACCTGCTTGTCACTGTACCAATACCATGAAGTTTTTATCACTACTGATCTGTAGTACAGCTTGAGGTCAGGGATGCTGATTCCCCCTGAAGTTCTTTTATTGTAGAGAATACTTTTTGCTATCCCGGGTTTTTTGTTATTCCAAATTAATTTGAGAATTTCTCTTTCTAAGTATATGTAGAACTGTGTTGAAATTTTGATGGGGATTGTGTTGAATCTGTACGTTGCTTTCAGCAAGATGTCCATTTCTACTATATTAATCCTGCCAGTCCATGAGCATGGGAGGTCTTTCCATCTTCTGAGGTCTTCTTTGATTTCTTTCTTCAGAGGCTTGAAGTTCTTGTCATGCAGATCTTTCACTTGTTTGGTTAGAGTCACACCAAGATACTTTATATAGTTTGTGACAATTGTGAAGGGTGTCATTTCCCTAATGCCTTTCTCTGCCTATTTATCCTTGGAGTATAGGAAGGCTACTGATTTATTTGAGTTAATTTTATATCGGCCACTTTGCTGAAGTTGTTTATCAGCTCTAGGAGTTCTCTGGTGGATTTTTTTGGGTCACTTAAGTTTATGACCATATCATCTACACATAGCGATAGTTTGATGACTTCTTTTTCAATTTATATCACTTTGACCTCCTTTTGTTGTCTAATTGCTCTAGCTAGAACTTGAAGTGTTATATTGAATAGATCGGGAGAAAGAGAGAGAGAGAGAGAGAGAGAGAGAGAGAGAGAGAGAGAGAGAGAAAGAGAGAGAAAGAGAAAGAAAGAGAAAGAGAAAGAGAAAGAGAAAGAGAAAGAGAAAGAGAAAGAGAAAGAGGGGGGCAGGCTAGCCTACTCCCGACTTTAGTGGAATTGCTTCAAGTTTCTCTCCATTTAGTTTGATGTTGGCTACTGGTTTGCTGTATACTGCTTTCAATATGTTTAGGTATGGGCCTTGAATTCCTCATTTTTCCAGGGCTTTTATCATGATGAGATGTTGAATTTTGTCAAATGCTTTTTCAGCATCTAATGAAATGCCCATGTTTTTTTTTTTTTCTTTGAGTTTGTTTATGTAGTGGATTACATTGATGGATTTTCTGGTATTGAACCATCCCTGCATCCCTGGGATGAAGCCTACTTGATCATGGTGAATGATCATTTTGATGTATTTGTTCTTGGATCCAGTTTGCAAGAATTTTATTGCGTGTTTTTGCATTAATATTCAGAAGGGGAATTGGTCTGAAGCTTTCTTTTTTTGTTGGGTCTTTGTGAGGTTTTGGTATCAGTGTAACTGTGGCTTCATAGAATGCATTGTGTAGTGTTGCTTCTGTTTCTATTTTGTGGAATAGTTTGAAGAGTATTGGTATTAGGACTTCTTTTGATGTCTGATAGAATTCTGCACTAAACCCATCTGGTTCTGGGCACATTTTTTTTTTTTTTTTGGATGGGAGACATTTAATGACTGCTACTATTTCTTTAGGGGATATGGGAAGTATTTAGATGGTTTATCTGACCCTGACTTAACTTTAGTATTTGGTATCTGTCTAGAAAAATGTCTATTTTATCCAGTTTTTCCAATTTTGTTGAATATAGACTATTGTAGTAGGATCTGATGGGTTTTTTTTTTTAATTTACTCAGTTTCTATTGTTAAATCTACCTTTTCATTTCTGGTATTGTTAATTTTGATACTGTCTCTATGCCCTTTGGTTAGTCTGGCTAACGGTTTATCTATCTTGTTGATTTTCGTAAAGAACCAGCTCCTGGTTTTGTTGATTCTTTGTATAGTTCTTTTAGTTTTCACTTGGTTGATTTCAGCCCTTAATTTGATTATTTCCTGACTTCTACTCCTCTTGGGTATATTAACTTCTTTTTGTTCTAGAACTTTCAGGTGTGCTGTTAAGCTGTTAGTATATGCTCTCTCCAGTTTCTTTTTGGAGGCACTCAGAGCTATGAGTTTTACTCTCAACACTGGTTTCCTTGTGTCTCATATGTTTGGGTATGTTATACTTTCATTTTCTTTAAATTCTAGGAATTCTTTAATTTCATTCATTATTTCTTCCTTGACCAAGTTATCATTGAATAGGGCATTGTTCAGATTCAATGTGTATGTGGAATTTCTGTTGTTTTTATTGCTATTGAAGACCACCCTTAGTCTGTAGTGAGCTGATAGGAGGCATGGGATTATTTCAATCTTCTTATACCTATTGAGATTTGTTTTGTGACCATTTATATTGTCAGTTTTTGAGAAGGTACTATGAGGTGCTGAGAAGAAGGTATATTCTTTTGATTTAGGGTGAAGTGTTCTACAGACATCTGTTAAATCTATTTGGTCCATTACTTCTGTTAGTTTCACCGTGTCTATGTTTAGTTTGTGTGTCTAAGATTTGTCCATTGATAAGAGTCGGGTGTTGAAGTCTTCCACTATTATTGTGTGAGATGCAATGTGTGCTTTGGGCTTTAGTAAAGTTTGTTTTATGAATGTGGGTGCCCTTGCATTTGGAACATAGATGTTCAGAATTGAGAGTTCTTCTTGGTGGATTATTCCTTTGATGAGTATGAGTTGTCCTTCCTTATCTTTTTTGATGACTTTTGGTTGAAAGTCGATTTTATCTGATATTAGAATGGCTAATCCTGCCTCTTTCTTGGGACCATTTGCCTGGAAAATTATTTTCCAACCCTCTACTCTGAGGTAGTGTTTGTCTTTCACACTGAGTTTCATTTTCTGTTAGCAAAAATGATGTGTCCTGTTTATGTATCCAGTCTGTTAGTGTATGTCTTTTTATTGGGAAATTGAGTCCATTGATGTTAACCGATACTGTGTCAATGTCTTCTATGGTATCTTCTGTGGCTGAGATTCTCTCTTCTATCTCTTGTATTCTGTTGGTGATGCTTGCATCCATGACTCCTGATCTCTTTCCTAGGTTTTACAATTCCAGGGTTGTCTCCCACTGTGATTTCTTTATTGTTTCTAATTCCATTTTTAGATCCTGGATGGTTTTGTTCATTTCCTTTGCCTGTTTGATTTTGTTTTCCTGTTATTCTTTATGGGAGTTTTGGCTTTCCTCTTTAAGGGCTTCCAGCTGTTTACCAGTGTCCTCTTGTATTTCTTTAAGATAATTATTTATTTCCTCCATAAAGTCTTCTATCATCATCATGAGGCATGCTTTTAAATCTGAGTGTTGCTCTTCTGGTGTGTTGTGGTATCAAGGGCTCACTGTGGTTAGAGAACTGAGTTCTGATGATACCAAGTAGCTTTGGTTTCTGTTCTTTATGTTCTTTCCCTTGCCTTTTGCTATCTGGTTATCTCTAGTGTTAGCTGGTCTTGCTCTCTATGACTGTGGCTTGCTCCTTCTGCAAGCCTCTTTGTCAGTACTCCTTGGAGACCAGCTCTCTCTGTGAAGAATTTGGGTTTGGAATGCTATGGTACAGGGTCAGCTTTGGGTTGCAGACAGAAACCAGAAGGATCCTGTCTATAGCTCTTCCTTGTTTCCTGTGTCCTGATAGCTCTTAGAGGGTCCTTCTTGAGCCCAGAATTTGAATAGAAGTGATGGTCATGTCTATGCTGAAAGGTGTGTAAGCACTCCTAGGAGACCACTTTCTTCTGGCACAATTTGGGTATGGAGCCTGTGGTTCAAGATCAGCTCCCTGGCCACAGAAGGAAACCAGAAGACCATTCCTCTGTCCCTATGTCCTGAGGTTTCTGGATGGATCCCTCTGAACAGAGGTGCTGGTCTTACCTCTGCTCACAGGCTTGTCCACACTCCTGGAAGGCTAGCTTTTTCCCAGTGCCATTTGGGTATAGAGACTTGTGGCACAGGCTCAGGTCCCTGGCCACAGATAGAAACCAGAAGGCTCCTGTTCCTGGCTGCTTCTCTATCCCTTTGTCCTGAGGGTTCTGGGAGGGTCCCTTTGAGCAGAGGTGCTGGTCTTACCTCTGCTCACAGGTCTGTCCACACACCTGGGAGGCTAGCTCTTTCCCTGTGCTATTTGGGTATGGAGCCATGCGGCACAGGTCACAGGCATAAACTGGAAGGTTCCTTGAGGTCTGTATTTTCTAAAAAGACAAACAAAATCCCACACAGACACATACACAAACTCAAGGTTTTTGAATATTGTCTAAGTTAGTGCAAACTCCTCTTTTAGGTTGTATATTAAGTGTTAAACGTTTTCATAAAGTCATCATTTTTAATAGCTGAGTAGTACTCTATTGTGTAAATGTACCACATTTTCTTTATCCATTACTCCATTGAGGTTTGTTTCAAGCTTCTACCTATTATAAATAAGGTTGCTATGAATATAGTGGAGCACGTGCTCTTCTTATATGTTGGAGCATCTTTTGGTTATACGCCCAGGAGTGTATAGCTGGGTCCTCAGGTATAACTATTTCCAATTTTTTGAGGAACTGCCAGATTGATGTCCAGAGAGGTTGTAACAGGTTGCAGTCCCACCAGCAATGGAGGAGTGTTCCTCTTTCTCCACATCCTCACCAGCATCTACTGTCACCTGAGATTTTGATCTTACCCATTCTGCCTGGTGTATGGTGGGATCTCAAGATTGTTTTCAGTTTCATTTCCCTAATGACTAAGGATGTTGAAATTTTCTTTAGGTGCTTCTTGTCTATTTGAGATACCTCAGTTGAGAATTTTTTGTTTTTCTCTGTACCCCAATTTTTATTGGGATTGTTTGGTTTTCTGGAGTCTAAGTTCTTGAGTTCTTTTTATATATTGGATATTAGCCCTCTATTGGATGTACAGTTGGTAAAGTTATTTTCTCAGTCTGTAGGTTGCTGTTTTGTCCTATTGACAGACTCTTTTGCCTTACAGAAATTTTTAATTTTATGAGATCTCATTTGTCAATAGTTTATGTTAGAGTCTGAGCCACTGGAGTTCTGTTCATGAATTTTTCCCCTGTGCCAATGTCTTCGAGACTCTTTCCTACTTTGTCTTCTATTAGATTCAGTGTATTTGGTTTATCCACTTGGACTTGAACTTTGTAGAAGGAGATAAGAAGTTCTCAGGAAAATGGAGGGAACTAGAAAAGTATCATCCTGATTGTGTTAACTAAGTCACAAAAGAACACACATGGTAGGTAGTCACTTATGAGTGCATATTAGCCCAAAGCTCAGAATACCCATGATACAACTCACAGATCATATGAAGTTTAAGAAGGAGGAAGACCAAAGTTTGGATGCTTCTATCCTATTTAGAAACAGGAACAAAATAATCACTGAAGAGAGAGGGAGGGAGGACTTGAGAGGGAGAAAAGAGGGGGAGGGAAAAAAGGGGAAGGACAAGGTATGGGAGAATATGGAAAAGCTCAAAATGTCACGAAATTGAATAGAAATATGTAGCATTGTTGGGTGGGGAACAGAGGAACACTAGAAAGTCCCAAAGGCTAGGAAAGTAAGAGGTTCTCAAGACCTAATGGGGATGACATTGGCTGAAATACCTAATAAAGATGAGATAGAACCTCCAGAGACTATATTCAGTAGATACAATCCATTCCCAGTTGAGAGATAGGGCCACACTCCCATCTCAAAAATTTTAAACCAGAATTGTTCTTGTTTAAAGGAAATTTAGGGGAAAAAAGAGTGGGGCAGAGATTGAAGGAAAAGCCATCCAGAGACTGCTCTATCTAGGATCCATCCCATCTGTAGACACCAAACACAGACACTATTGCTGATACAAAGAATCATTTGCTGATAGGAGCCTGGTATAGCTGTCCTCTGAGAGGCTCTGCCATAGCCTGACGACAGATGCAGATGCTTTCAGCCACCCATCAGACTGAGCATAGGGACCTCAAAGGAAGAGTTAGGGGAAGGACTGAGGAAACTGAAGAGTATTGCAACCCCATAAGAGAAACAACATCAACTAACTGGACCCCCAGAGCTCCCAGGGACTAAAGCACCAACCAAAGAGTAGACATGGAGGGATCCATGGCTCCAGATGCATATGTAGCAGAGGATTGCCTTATCTGGTATCAACAAGAGGGGAGGACCTTAGTCCTGTGAATTCTTGATATCCCAGCATGGGGGATACTAGGGAGGTATGGCAGGAGTGAATGGGTGGGTAGAGGAGATCGTTCATAAAGGCATGGTAAAAATGATGAGATGGGTGCTTGCAGAGGTGAAACCAGGAAAGAGAATAACGTTTGAAATGTAAATAAATAAAATAACCAATATAAAAATCTAAGAGAGATGAGAGAGAGAGAGAGAGAGAGAGAGAGAGAGAGAGAGAGAGAGAGAG
>JADRCH010000162.1:5194480-5255714 GCA_019843965.1 Rhynchomys soricoides
AGAGAGAGAGAGAGAGAGAGAGAGAGAGAGAGAGAGAGAGAGAGAGATACTATTTCTTTACAGGTCAACCTTGAGAAAAATATAAATAAATTAAATAATATAGTACTTAGAAAAATATTGGATACTTCCTTTTGTTGTCATAGAGAATCCTTTAGATTTATTTCTTAACAAAATTATTTTTCCACAATGTATTTTGATCATATTCTTTCATTTCCAAATCCTCCAAATCCTTCATATTTCTCACCTCTTCCAAATTAATATTCTTTCTTTCAAGCAAAAATGCAAATCAAAATAAAATAAACAACAGACAATA
Source organism: Rhynchomys soricoides (assembly GCA_019843965.1). Lineage (NCBI taxonomy): Eukaryota > Metazoa > Chordata > Mammalia > Rodentia > Muridae > Rhynchomys > Rhynchomys soricoides. Next base: position 5,194,794 of record JADRCH010000162.1, read on the forward strand.
AGACAAAAAGTACCAAACCAAAATAAAACACACACACACACACACACACACACACGAAAACATGGAGTATTTTGTGTGTTGGCCAACTATTGTTTACTATGTGTCACGTCCCCTGAGAATGTGTATAGGTCATTGGCATGCTTTCACATTTCCTGTGAGTTAATATATTCATTAGTCCGGTTGTATCTGAAAGACATTTTATTTTATAAGTCATCCTTCACCTCTGTTTCTTAGAATATTTCTATCTTCGATTTAACATAGGTCCCTGAGGTTTGATAGGAGGAATTTGATAAAGACAATCCATTTAGAATTGAATGCTCAAACATGTATTACTCTGTGTATATTTTCCAGTTGTGGATCTTAGTGTTCATTACCACTTACTGAAAGAAGAAGCTTCTCTGATAAGGGTTTAACAATGCAGTAATCAATCGGTATAACAATGGGTATAACAACATGTAATTAGGAGTGATTTTATTGCTGTGTTCTGTTAGCAGAACAATAGTAGTAGGTGCATTTTCTCCTTTACCTACATTCAAGCCAGCATTTGTCAATTTTAAAATCTTAGCCATTCTGCATTCTTATAGTGTAAGATAAAAATCACAAAGCAATTTTTATTTCATTCCTCTAATTGCTAAAGATGTTGAACATGTTTTAAATGTTTCTCACACATTAACATTGAAATTTTGAGAGATCTTATCTTAGTTCCATTCTGAATTTTTATTAGGTTGTGTGTTTTCTTGATTACCAAACATTTTAATTCATTTTATGTTGTATGTATTAACTCTCTGTCAGAGATCATTTTCCTTTCTATAGGTTGCCTCTTGATCAAGTGATGCTGTCCTTGAATACTCACAAAAGTTTTTATTTCATGTGGTTCAATTTTTTAATTGGAGATTTTAATAACTGCTAGCAGAGACTGGTCAGAAAGTCTCCACCTGGTCCAATGAGTTAAAATGAATTTTCTACTTTTTCTGTCAGATTCTGGATACAAGATCTAATCCTCAGGTCTTCAAACCATTTTAAGTTTTTTTTTTTCAGGATGAGAAAAATAAATCAAGTTTTATTCTTCTACAAATTCATCAGATTTACCAACATGGTTTGTTTAAGATAATATCTTTTCTCTAATGTATATTGTTGGGTACATTGTCAAAAATTTAGGTTGCTGTGTGGGTGTTGGTACGTATTTGAATCCTCAACTCTATTCCATTATTCGATGACTATTTTTATGCCAGTACAGTGGTCTTTTAATGAATGTATCTCTGGGGTATAATTTTATATCTTGGATTGTGCTACCTTTGGCATATGTTGCTGCTGTTTGTTGTTGTTGTTTAGGATTGGTTCCTGTGATCCATAACAAAATAAATAAGGTCAGCCTCCTGACAAAAGAAATGTTGTCCTTGTATTCCTTAATTAGCAAAAATTCTCATCTATAAATCTCCTTGGTAGAACATTTTCAGGTCCCTAAAGTACAACCAGAATAAGTTATAATAGAATACTCTTTTAGGTTATATCTGTTAAGGAGACAGAATTCTCAAAAAACGACTATCTTTCTTGTATTATTTGGCTTACTTATGCCTCTCAAATATAGAAAATTATTTAGCTATATTAAGTAATAATATTTCTATTTATAAAAATATTTATGTAGTTCAATTCCATTTTGAAAATACTTGAAAATATGATAATACTGAGCATAAAATTTCCCTACCTGTACTGTTGATAGATTGCAATGAACAGAGAAATCTTAAAGCAGAAACAATGACAGAACAGCAGCTCATTTACATAGAATCTTTGAATTGCTCAACTCAATTTTCTTTTGCCTCTTGGCAAATGTTTTTCCTCAGCCTCAGATGTAGAATGCATTCCTATTGGCTACACTAACTTCCTAACAGCTGAAAATGCAGCATGAGTCCAAAGACTAATAGCAGCTTTGGAATAAATCACTTTTATTTCATGGAATAAGGCAAAGCCATTTTACTAATGGATCACAATGAGGGCAAGAACATGACACAAATGTTCTTCTAAATTGAATATACTGAACAGCATTAGTTCTTATACTTCACCATTAACATCTATATAAGCTATGTGCCAGATTGAGGTTTTAGACTCTCTTCTTTAATGTGCAAAATGGATGTTTTTAAGTGGCTTACTTCAAGTTGTATAACTCATGTCTATATCTAAAAAATCTTTGTTCCCATGAAAAGTCCCTTTGTTTATATTTTTTTCATCTTTTGAGTTTTTTCACAATGTAGCAGAACAGATACTTATCATTAAGAAGTTATTATAAATTATAAAATCAAAGTCTGAAAGGTATAGATACAAACCCAGAAATAATTTCAGAGTCATCAGATAACCTGTAGTGGAGTTCCAGTGACACAGTGACACTCCTTGAAGTCATTTGTGTACACAGACATGGAGGTGCAGTTAGCTCCTAAGATTCCATCTTTGCAACAGCATAATTAAATAATGCTTCATCAGATGCAATGCCTACCCTGATGAGGATTTTCTATGTCACAGTGAAGCTATGCAGATTTTACTTTCACTCTCAGCAACTGCTGACCTTTGCTGTAAACAAGTAACAAGTAAAGAGATTTTAAGTTTATTTCATATCAGAAAATGATAAATCATACATTTTTTTTACTTCTCAGTTCTTCTTAACAAAAATTAATCTATATGGACATTGTAATTACTATACATTATTTATTTGGATGGAAACATGTGTTACTTAATGTTATACTACTCTTTTTACTGTTTGTAAAATAGAAGTTCAATATTTATTTTCACCAAAGGTAATATTGACTATATTGAAGGACTGTTTACAACTAGAAGCTATAATAATTTAGGTTATTAGGGTTAAAAATAAAAGAAGTTAATGGCCATGCCTGCAATCCAGGCTCTGAAGAGTGTACACAGAAAGATATAAGTTCAAGATGAACCTTAGCTATAAACTATTGGAAAATTTGTGTTATAAGAATCCTGGTATCAAAAAAAAAATATTTATTTATTTATTTGTTTATTTATTTATTTAAAAAGTTTGTGGGACTATTGTAGGAAGGGAGATACCAGTAAGGAAAAAAGCAGCATATAATGGAAAATGAACTGTGTGTGTGTGTGTGTGTGTGTGTGTGTGTGTGTGTGTGTAACTCATTATTTCATATATCAATTTAAAAGTAAATTGAAAAGCTTTAAAAATACTTTACTGATGCCAGAAAGATTATGTCTGTGGTAAAAAAGGACATTCTCATGGTCAGTTTAACTCAGAATCTCGTTAGTATAAAAAATTTGCTGATACTGTTACAAACACCTCAACTGTCTATATAAGCAGATGGTTTGGTGATCTGACCAGGAGATCATCTTAGCCTCCCTTCTCTGGTGCTGAAATATTATCCCTACAGAGCTGATAATAAATGAGCAACTGTGGCAGAGACAGAAGAGTTTCAAGCACAGTGAAACAGGCTGGATGGCTGACAACTGAACAAGGGGCAGAGACGAGAGTTCACATGTCAAGTTGCAGGAGCAGTGAAATGCAGTGAAATGGACATTTACTTGATGGATGAAGAAAAAGCAGAACTATGGTAAATAGTAAGGCATCAGGATCAGGGCACCCGGTCCAATGTCAAACAGCTAGTGGCATCACCAACAGCAGAGGAATAGCCATGGCCACCTCAGAAGTAAAAAGACCAAGGTTTTAGAGTTGGCGGTGATGTGACATGGACAATAACAACAGAGGGATCATCAGGGGAGAACATAAGTGAGCAGGGTGTTAGACAAGTTACATCTGGAAACTGTAACATCTGCTGGTGACCAGGGCCAAAGAATCCTGAAATCTTAGGCATAAATAAGTCCTACAGTATTCCTAGGGCTGAATATCTCTGAACCAGAAACCACTGCTAGAGTCATTCCAGTAGAGGATGGTACCTGCCATTGTACCCACTGTGTATTGCTAATGTTTCCTTTCATCTTATGCCATGGAACAGAACAGTTGCCAAAGAGAAGAACTGAATGAGATTCTCCTGGCTTCTCTATAGTTTCTATCTGGATAGAAATAAAGGATCATAAGTGATTGGCTAGTAACAGTTCCATGGAAGCCTTGCAACTATTTTCAATTTTTGTTCAGTTCTACTAGTCCAGATACCCTGATTTTGAAAGCCTTAGATGTTATCCACACTTGTCTTTATTTTATAATTTTTGAATATTAGATATTCCTTTAAAGTGTATTATATTTAAAATGAATACAAAAGGAAATCCCAAGAGGCACTGCTTGCCAAAAAATAAATAGATAAATAAATAAATGAATGAATAAATATGGGGTGTTTCCTTTTCTGGAATATAAATATATACTTGTTTGAAAGTTTTCAAAAATATTTTTGTAAGCTGGAAATCAAGTCAAATCAGACAAAAACTTAAGAGGCCAATGAGTGTGGTTTTTACTCCAGAGATGGAAAATTCAATCCAAAACCAAACATCTGAAAATTATTGGCTTTTGTAACTGCAAGTGGCATATTTTATTGAAAACAGGAAAAAGTGAAGTATGTAATTCCATGTGTGATAAGAAAAAGTCCTACTACAAACTGGATATAATATTCTGAAATGGGAGAGATCTATAGGTTTGCTACAAGTATTTCTCATCAGACTGTGTAAGTGTTCTGGCAGAAAAGAAGTTCATAGGAGCTCAGAAGAAAATGAGATGGAGAGTTCAGGCAGGTGGAACAGGGCATGTGGTCCTTGCACACACACCTGTCAATCAGCAGAGGACTGAAGCTTTAGGGTTCTGAGTGTTTGAGCACAGTATCTGCCTGAGGTTATAACAGATGATGAAACTGCATGTAATTTGTAGGTCACTGGGATCTAGTTTAGAAATTACAAGATCTCAAATATATAAGCAGAGATAATAACAACTATATCCCGAGAGAACCAAAAAATCTATATAACCCAGATTTTTTATATTTTTATTTAAATGCCTAGTGTTGACTGAAAATCCAAAATCCAGATGACACATGCAAATTTTCATTATGCTAAGGACAAATGGTCGATTTAACTTGACTCAGAATGAACTCAGAAGCAGGATTTTTAAGCCAATTATTTTACCGTAGCTTATTATATGACCTGATATTCATAGATGCTTACACAAAAGGAAAGCAAAATGAATGTTCACACAAAGCTTTGCATGGGGATGTCATAAAAGGCAGTTATATACTATAATTGCTCAAATAAAAATAATATTTAAGGGATGCATTTTAAATATGCCACTAAGTTTTTCTCCCAGCATATTTTCTCCAAATACAATCCTCACGTTTCCAAAACATCTATTGATTCTGTTGTCAAGGTACCAGGTTTCTAACTGTACCCCAGTGTAATTGGATACTGTGGTGGTTTGTATATGCTTGGCCTAGGGAGTGATACAATTAGAAGGTGCAGCTCTGTTGGAGAAGGTGTGTCACTGTGGGCTTGGGCTTTATTGTCCTCATCCTAGATGTCTAGAAGCTAGTCTTCTCTTAGGATACTTCAGATGAATATGTAGATCTCTCAGCTCTTCCTGCACCATGCCTGCCTAGACACTGCCATGCTCTTCCTTTGATGATAATGGACTAAAACTCTGAACCTATAAGCCAGTCCCAATTAAATGTTGTCCTTATAAGAGTTACCTTGGTCATGGTGTCTGTTCGCAGTAGCAATGAAACCCTAACTGAGACAGATATTGGTACCAGGAACTGCAGTATTGCTGTGATTGGCCAGACCCTGCTTTTGTTTGGAAGAATGTGGATGAGATAGCTAAGGTTGTACTTTATGCTACAGCTGTACTTGGCAATGTTTAAGAGTAACCCAGGTGATACTGGTTTTGAGAACATGAAGGTGTCATGAAAAGCAACTGAGCCTTCCACTATGAGAGGACAGGGAAGGCCATTGAAGGTGAAGGCTCAGTTTCAATTGACATCCCAGTTCTGAAGGGGTCATGCAAATAAGCATAGGCTTGACTCCATGAAGAAAGCCTATGAAGCTTAGTTACGTCATAAGATCCCAGCATATTGGAGATGCCAGTACTATGGGATGATCACTAAGAACAGTCTCAGAGAAGTGAAGTCAACCAGAGCCATGACTACTACATAAGATGGAGCTGGAGAAGTGATGCAAGTCCTTTGGAGGAGGCCAAAAGATCGTGTGGTTCTCAGACATTGGAACAAGAAGCTATAAAGTTGAAGTTGCCTTGGAGACTCCAAGATGTTTGAGTTGCCAGAGCTGTCGGATATCTGCTGAGGAAAGTTGCTAACATGGAAAGGAAACAGCCCAGGAGAAAGAAGTTTGTGGAAGTCCAAAAGATGAAAAAGAAGTTGGAGACCTGAAGACTACTTTGACATTAGACAAATTGATGCAGTTTGGAGTTTGCTGAGCTGGTTTCCTGTCTTGTTTTGGGGATTAAAGTTAAATGATTGGATGAATATCAGAAGAGATTTTGAACTTTGAACTTTTAACATTGTTGAGACTGCTATAGACTATGGGGACTTTAGAAGGTAGACTAAAGGTATATTTTTATTATGCTATGCTTATATATGGCCTTCAATGACTCAGGTGTTTGAACAAGCCTATGGAGGTCACGGAATGGAAAGTGGTGCTTTGAATATGCTTAGCCCCAGAAAGTGGTACTATTAGAAAGTGTGGCCTTGTTGGAGTAGGTAATTTACTGTGGGCATAGACGTTAATACCGTTCTCCTAGAGGGCAGTCTTCTTCTAGCAGGCTTCAGATCAAGATGTAGGACTCTCAGCTCCTTCTATGCTATGCCTGCCTGGATGTTGCCATGCTCTTGTGCTGGATGATAATGGACTGACCTTTGAAAGTGTAAGCCAGCCCCAACTAACTGTTGTCCTTCTAAGAGTTGCCTTGGTCATGGTGTCTATTCACAGCAATGAAATCATAACTAAGACAGATAACATATTCTTTATAAGCTGACTGTACAGAGAAAATTAAGGGATAAAATCATCAGTGGAGGAATGTCACCCTGGAATGTACCTGTTAGGATACTGAGCATGTTTTCATTGATGGAACATTCTAATAGAATACAAAGAACTCTATGTTTCTTGCAATGTGAGCTTAGAATATACATATTGACAGTTTGTTCACATACAGAATTAACAACTTATGTAGTGTTATATCAACTATGACAGAGATCTAGTGACTGCATCACTTAAACTAAGTACTCAGCCAGTTTTCTGTGAAGAGATGAAGCCATGGAGAATATAAGATACCTGTATTTAATTGTTTCATTATTGAATGGCTGCTTGAATATAACATGACAATTGGTACCATCTGAGAAATTATTTTCAGCCCCTTGAGCTTTTAGTGATGTTTCCAAAAGCATCAGCAAGCTTACATTTCTAGAGTATTTTAGATTTTGGCACCCATATAGGCTCCTTTGCTACTAGCTAAAGTAATTTGCTGCTTTTAAGTAAAAAAATGTTATCAAAAACTTTATTTTTAAGCAATCCAAGGGCAACGCCATGACAACTAATGCCTTCTTCTTTCGAATAGGCATCTTAATGGAAATAAAAAATAAGTATAATTGTAATATGAGGTTTTAAATTTGAAATTGAGAGGAACTATCAAAGATTGAAGTATACAAAACTGCATTTTTTTCTTTCTAAAACATATGTGCTTATGACCTGAAGAGAATGAATGATGCTCACTTAAAAGAACACTGGGTAATTATTTTTTCCATTAACATGAAAGGAAGAGGAATCCTTTTAGCACTAATTTTCAGTTAGCTACAATTTAGCATGTAACATGGGTCTGTTAGATCTCAGATGCAAAGGAAGAAGAAAACAACTCACTTTTGGAGCATTGTGTGCTTTCTTACACTAGTAAAAGTTAACAGCAAATAATAGTTTTGTTCAAAATCACCATAAATTGCTACACTGAATATATGCTCTTAATTATCATTAAAGCATTTCTTACTTAAATTTCATACTTAGTATCCCAAGGTGCATTTCTTACTTAAATTTCATACTTAGTATCCCAAGGTACATAAAATAAACAATGTCAAACAATACAGGTAATAGAAATCATTTTTAAAATGACAGTATACTTACATGACTACTGACAACAGTTTACACGTATTCCTGGTTTTTAATTAACAACATTTAATTTAATGCACTTCTTTTGTGTGAAGTTGTATTTTCCACATGAACTGCACCTTCAGTGTTTCAATACCATATTATCAGAATACATCTTTTGCTAAATTAGTAAAATATACAAGTGTTGTTAATTTTTATAGCTGTAATAAAATACCATGACTAAAAGCAACTTAAGAGTTTATTATGGGTCATCGTTTATAATGGTAAGAAAAGCATGTCATGATAGGAGAAGGAAGCAAAGAAGCAGTTAGGTATAAGAAGCTGATGTGAGAGAGAGAGAGAGAGAGAGAGAGAGAGAGAGAGAGAGAGAAAGAGAGAGAGAGAGAGAATGAATCAGGAGTGATATTGATATTTCTGGCACGGATTCATCTCCTAGAGGTTATGTAACCATTTTAATAAGGGCTATAAACTGTGGTCAAGTCTTTGAATAAAACAAACAAATCTTTGGAGGACATTTCTCTTTCAAACCACAATACTATGTCCTCAGGCCCTATAGGTTCATGGCCAACTGGTGGCATAAAATGCATTTAGTACCACTTCCAGAGTATTCAAACTCTTCAGTATTCTCACTGCTGTTCAAAAGTCCAAAAACATAACTTGTTTTTCTGAGACTCAAGACAATTCCTTGATCATGAATTTCCAATAAAAATTGCATACATTCAGTAACACTGATTATAAATTACCATGCCTCCCAAATGAGAAATGGGAGCACAGTAAGAAAAAGATTAGATCAAAATAAGACCCAAACCTCAAAGTCAAGCAAGTCCTAGAGATTCATGTCCAGCATCAGTTTTGAAGGGCTTAGATGGTAGAATCCCTAAAGCATTTTAATCTGCACCCCACATAGTCCCCAGGTCCGTGTCCTGTCATTCAGCTATGCTTGGCAGATGTTTCATGATGCAACACCTCTGATATTTTGTTTTTCTCTCACAACCTAGACTTGTTCATCATAGCTTCTTTCAGTAAGTTCTGTTGGGGACTCCTACTCTGCCACTTTGCCTGGCCTCTGATATTATCTGAAGGATGAAAATGATGATGAAGATGAAGAATCTGTGAACACTTTGTTTTTCTGTCTTTCATGCTCCTAAAGCCAGTACTATCTGGATGGCACTGCCAAATACAGTTATCAGCCAGTTTGGGATGTACACAAATATGATAGCTTTTGGTAGAAACAAAAATCCCTTGGGGATTTTCTTCCCTGTAACTGAAACTTTGTTTGGGCAGATCATTCCCTGTCAGCACTTTTGATCTCATTACATGACACAGTAGAAGGCTCCTCTTACAAGTTCCATTGTCCCCTCAACAATTACAGCCTCTTTTTTATTTTAACATATTAATTGGCTCCTAAAACATAAATCACCATGCCAGCATTATAAAGGACACACCAACAATCCTACATAACTATGATGCCTATAAATCATAATAATGATCAGCAAGTCACGATAAGCATACTGGTACACCAAGTATTGTGTAGATACTTTGGCAGTAAGAAAAAACTCTCTAATTTAATATAAACTCATTAAAAAAGAAATAAATTATGCCTTATATTGGAAACCTAGCTAATGACCTAGGGCTAGTAAAGTCATGGAAACTGGATAACTTCCATTTTACAAAAACAGCAGAATCCTTTCCTGTGTACTTAGTATTTGTCTTTATACCAACATATATTTCAAGGTTACCCCTCACCAAGGAATGTTCTCTTTGAAACAGATCAAGAAGACTTAAAACCAACAGCCAAATAACGTGCAAAGTTGTGGAGCCCAATCTCAACTGATACATTTACAGCATGACTTCTGATCCTAAGGCAAAGATCATTATAGAAGAGGGGACAGAAAGACTGCAATAGCCAGAGGGTTGGGAAATATGTTCTGAGATTATCTCTCTTAATAACTTCAGAAGATACACTCAAGGTACATGGCTGCCTACAAATGATTGTCCATGGGGGAACACAAATAGACTGTAGAACTCAAGAGTCCTTAATTTTATGTTGAAATTTGGGATAGCACCCTATCATTGATTATTCAGTACCTAATGGACAACTCTGAAATATGTATACCTTGGGGAAAAGGAGGAAGGGCTTGGCAAGGTCATGGGAGGGTTTAATAAAGGAAAGCGGAGAAGGAAGTGGTGTCATTATAGTCTCAACACCAAAACCATTTAGAAACTACATTATTGTCTTCAACAACAAGTACTATTTTTCTTTGTATAAGCTCCATTTTTATTTTAGTCTGACCCATTTCTTTTACAATGTATATTTACATGGAAGTAACTCAGTGGTAACCATCCCACATCCCACAGACAGTGTTATAATTTCTAATATTTTCTTCAAAGAAATTAACCCATTACAGTTTAGTTTAACTTCATAAAGATTACAAAGTTGTAGAAGAATATAATCAGGCTTTTATTTGTTTGTGTTTTGTTGTTATTTTAGAATATAATGTAAGTAGTTTCTAGCGCAGTTGGTAACAGCATCCTCGCTACTCTCTGAAACTGCATGATCCAGGTCTACACTGTCTACATTTTTGTCAGCACTACTGTCTTCCAGGATTGTACAAGAGTGGGAGATTACATTTTGCTTGTGGTATTCAACCACTTCTTTAATCCATGCTTCTAAAATTTTATATAGTCGTTCAAAAGTAAACATGGCCAGATTTTTTCCTTTTCTTGCTGCAATAAAACATCACCAACAAAGGCAACTTGATGAGTAGTTTATTTTACCTTATCATTCCAGAGGGCTAGAATCTATAATAACGAGGAGTAAGTGACATGTGGCGGAAGAAACTTTTTATTTGCACAAAGGTATCAAGGAAGAAGAATAGGAAGTGGGGAAGGCTATGAACACTTTCTAGACAGCAACTTCTAAGACTCACACCACCTCTCCAATCAGAGTCTACTGAGGATCAAATGTCTAAATTTATGAACAAATAAAGTCCTAACAGTATGTTATTTAAAATCTGTAATTGTTGGCTTAGTGTCTTTCAAGATTTTTATTTCTAAACCTAATAATAATACACATTTTTCTTATACATCTTCATCTGGTAACAAATAATATAAAAATATAAATTTTTGTTTATAAATCCAATATATTCCAGTTCTTGATAGGTACTGACAGCTTGATACTCTATTTACTACCAAGCACAAAACAAGGAAAATTTTTATTAAATGCCAGGATTTTAATTTGACTATTACTGTCAAATTAAATTGTTAATTTCACTAAAAATGCACTATGAATATGTATATTGTTTAATCTTTGTTTTCTATAATAATTTATAATTCATTATTTTCACTCACAGGGTTTTCTTTTCAGCTTATTATAAAGGGAACAAAAGCATACCTTTATAAATCAGATTTTCTAGACTCTAGGTTTGGCTTATATTCAAATTTTTTCAAGTTGGAGGCTTATAGAAATTCTTATATCTTACATACTTTATGTTATCTCTCTGTTCCACAGTGCTCTATCAAACCATCAGTTTTTAGTATAGAAAACATGTGCACATCCTGCACCTACTTAGAATCTCTTTGATTAATATATATGGTTAGTATTGTCTCATTTCTTAGGTCCCAGATCAAAACTCATATGATTATTATTTGATTATTATTTCTAAATAGGCAAAGTTGATAGTAACAAAGTCTGCTAACTTCTTTTTCCATAGGACTCAATTTAGTTTATAATATGAATTACATTTTAGTTTAAAATTAAAATATTTAAAAATTTATCTTAAAAATAATTAAAGTTCTTGTTTAATATTGTTACTGAAAGACAAAGTTATACCATTGTTACTTTGAAGACTTTTCTGTATATGTTTAGTGACACTTATTAAGTATATGCAAATTTCTAAATTCAATATTATTAAAATTTCACCTTAAATGAATATGTACATTAACTATATTAAGCTAAATGTTATAGGGTGGGATAGAATTTTTAAGAAAAAAAGGGAGAGGATTCACCCTATTTAATTGCATATATTTCTGTCCTCATTGACTGAACTTTCTCTGTACTGGTGAATAAATACAGCTCACCTTTCATGCTATACAGCTCCTCAGCCACTGAGCTATATCTTCAGTAGAAATTGCCAACATGGTTAAATACTATATTTTTTCTTGGAATGGTATAATTTTGTACTAGCAAATGTTTTCTAATGTTTTTTTCCATGAGATGAAATCCTCATATAAATTTTTGACTTGTGACTAACTTTGGATATATATTTGCTGTGCTATTACCAATAAATCAGCTATTTATTTGATATATAATAGCAGTATTTAAATGATATACATTATAAAATTTAATAAGACCCTGTGCTATCTATAAAATAGCCATCAGTCCTAATCATTGGAGCATAAAATTGGTAGAAAATGAAAAGTTTTACATTCATGGACCACCCATGCATTCTAAAGTTATTTTAATATTAACTTCTTAATCTAGGATCACTACATAATGTCCAGAAAAGAAAGCATCTTTTGATTATAAGTGAGTATACATTCCCAGTCAACTAGAGCTTGTGTATTGGTCTGCTGGGAATGAAAAGAGTACATGGGGTCACCCCCTAACCTCAACTCAGAAATCCCTAACAAAGAAATTTTGAAGAGTTACTTTCCCAAAAAGGAAATGTGTATCAAATCTTAGGAGGAGCTATTCAGACAGAACATATTATAGAGTAATGTCTATATTAACAAGATGATATAATGCTGAACACTGGCAGCAGATTAATCTTCAAGTCAGAATTTCTGCTTCTAACTTACATGAGGAGTGACTACCAGGGGCAAAACTATTTTTTTTTTTAAATTAGAATCCATAATAAAAAGATGGTCAGTCAACATTCTCAACTAACATGTTTTTACTTATAACTGAATTTGTGTATATATAAATATTTGCTAAGTTAAAAATTATGAGAATGAGCATATTCTCCTTGGAAATGCTATTACTAATAAATCAAATATTTTATGATATATATTTAAAATTTAATAATACCATGGTGTTCTGTATAAAAGAGCTGTCAATCTTAATTTATTATAGATGTGAGAAAAGGATTTTTTACTGTCTATAATAAAAGATTGTTTGTTCAAGATGATTTGTAGATAAATATAGATGCTCAGTCCATAGTAGAAGATATAGAGTCAATTAAAACTCTAAATATGCTTGCTATCCTTATTTGTTTTCTAATTTAACAAAGAGTCAGAGGGTGTTGAATATTATGCCTTTATAACTGGTCCTCCTTTTTGTCCATTATCATACACTTAATTCTTCATTTGAACCTCCTATTGATACTACTGATACTTTTTTGTAGCCCAGCCAATTATAGCAAATTGTATTAACCAAGGTAGGCTGGCATTGAAACCAACACTATACAATGACGGCAACAATTTAATAATTTTTTTAAATTTCTGATATTTTATTTACATTTCAAATGTTTTCCCCTTTACAGGTCTCCCTTTTGGAAACCCTCTATCCCAGCCAGCCTCCCTCTGCCTCTATGAGGTAATTTCTACCACCCATCCACCCACTCTCATCTTCCCTCTCTGGCATTCCCCTATACTGGGGTATCTAACACACTCAGACCCAAGGGCCTCTCCTCCCACTTATGGCCCACAAGGTCCTCCTCTGACACACATGTGGCCAGCTCCATGGGCCCCTCCATATGCATTCTTTGGTTGGTGGTTCAGTCTCTGAGAGCATCAGGAGACCTGACAAGTTGACACTGTTGCTCGCTATCCATGGGGCTGAAAACTCCCTCAGCTCCTTCAGTCCCTTTTCCAAATATTCCAACTGGGACCCCATGCTCAGTCCAACAGATGCTGTGATTTGAACCATGGGTATTCCAAACTTTTGGGCTAATATCCACTTATCAGTGAGTATATACCATGTTTGTACTTTTGTGACTGAGTTACCTCACTCAGGATGATATTTTCAAGTTCTATCCATTTGCCTGTGAATTTCATGAAGTCATTGTTTTTAATAGCTGAGTAGTATTCCATTGTTTAAATGTACCACATTTTCTGTATCCATTCATCTGTTGAGGACATCTGGGTTATTCCACCTTCTGGATTTTATAAATATGGCTGCTATCAACATAGTGGAGCATGTGTCCTTATTATATGTTGGAGCATCTTTTGGGTATATGCCCAGGAATGGTATAGCTTGGTCCTCAGGTAGTATTATGTCCATTTTTCTGAGGATCCTCCAAACTGATTTCCAGAGTTGTTGTACCAGCAATGGAGAAGTGTTCCTCTTTCTCCACATCCTCACCAGCATCTGCTGTCACCTGAGTTTTTGATCTTAGCCATTCTGACTGGTGTGAGGTAGAATCTCAGGGTTGCTTTGATTTGCATTTCCCTGATGACTAAGGATATTTAACATTTCTTTATGTGTTTCTAAGCCCTTCTATGTTCCTTAGTTGGGAATTCTCTGTTTAGCTCTGTTCTCTATTTTTTGATAGGGTTATTTGGTTCTCTGGAGTCTAACTTCTTGAATTCTTAGTATATATTGGATATAAGCCCTCTATTGGATGTACGATTGGTAAAGATCTTTTCCCAATTTGTTGTTGCCTTTTTTCCTATTGACAGTGTCCTTTGCCTTACAGAAGCTTTGCAATTTTAAGAGGTTGCATTTGTGGCTTCTTGATCTTAGAGTATAAGCCATTAGTGTTCTGTTCAGGAACTTTTCCCCTATGCTCATGTGTTCGAGACTTTTTTCCCCCTACTGGATGGTTTTAGCTTGTTTGTCAAAAATCAAGTGACCATAGGTATGTGGTTCATTTCTGGGTCTTTATTTCTTTTCCTTGATCTACCTGCTTGTCACTGTACTAATACCATGCAGTTTTTATCACAATTGTTCTGTAGTACAGCTTGAGGTCAGGGATGATGCTGATTCCCCCTGAAGTTCTTTTATTGTTGAGAATATCTGATCCTGACTTAGCTTTGGTATTTGGATTCTGTCTAGAAAATTGTCCATTTCATCCAGATTTTCCAATTTTGCAAGGTATAGGCTTTTGTAACAGGATCTGATGAGTTTTTGAGTTTTTTCAGATTCTGTTTTTATATCTCCCTTTTCATTTCTAATTTTGTTAAGTTGGATATTGTCTATGTGCCCTCTGGTTAGTCTTGCTAAGGGTTTGTCTATCTTGTTGATTTTCTCAAAGAACCAGCTCCTTGTTTTGTTGATTCTTTGTGTAGTTCTTTTTTTTCTACTTGGTTGTTTTCTGCCCAGAGTTTGATTATTTTTTGCCTTCTACTCCTGTTGGGTATATTAGCTTTTTGTTATTTTTTATATTATTTTTGTGGTTTGTAGCTATCTTCTTTTGAGTTTGTTGAAAGATTAATTTCTTGATATTTTTAGGGTGTAGTCTCCCTCCTTGTGTTGGTGTTTCCCATCTATTGTGCTTTGTAGGGCTGGGTTTGTGGCAAAATACTGTGTAAATTTGGTTTTCTCCTGAAATATCTTGGTTTAACCATCTATGGTAATTGAGGGTTTTGCTTGGTATAGCAGCCTGGGCTGGTACTTGTGTTCTCTTTGGGTCAGTATGAGATCTGTCCAGGATCTTCTAGTTTTCATAATCTTTGATAAGAAGTCTGGTGTAAATCTGATAGGTCTGCCTTTATATGTTACTTGACCTTTTTCTCTTTTTTTGCTTTTAATATTCTTTCTTTGTTGTGTGCATTTGGTGTTTTGACTATTATGTGGCAGGAAGAATTTCTTTTCTGGTCCAATCTATTTGGAGTTCTGCAGTTTTCTTGAATGTTTATGTCCATCTCTTTCTTTAGGTTAGGGAAGTTTTCTTCTATAATTTTGTTGAAGATATTTACTGGCCCTGTAAGTTGGAAATCTTTATTCTCTTCTATACCTATTATCCTTAGGTTTGGTCTTCTCATTGTGTCCTGGATTTCCTCGATGTTTTATGTTAGAAGTTTTTTGCATTTTGCATTTTCTTTGACTGTTGTGTCAATGTTTTCTATGGTATTTCTGCACCTAAGATTCTCTCTTCTATCTCTTGTATTGTGTTTGTGATGCTTGCGTCTGTGATTCTTGATCTTTTTTCTAGGGTTTCTTTCTCCAGGGTTGTCTCTCTTTGGGATTTCCTTATTGTTTCTGTTTCCATTTTTAGATCCTGGATGGTTATGTTCATTTCTGTTGCATGTTTGATTGTGCTTTTCTGTTATTCTTTAAGGGAGTTTTGGGTTTCCTCTTTAAGGGCTTCTATCTGTTTACCTGTGTTTTCTTGTATTTCTTTAAGGGAGTTATTTATTTCCTTTTTAAAGTCTTCTATCTTCATCATGAAAAGTTATTTTAAATCTGAATCTTCCTTTTCTGGTGTATTGGGGTATCCAGGGCTCGCTGTGGTGGAAGAACTGGGTTCTCATGATGCCAAGTTGCCTTGAGTTTTGTTCCTCATGTTCTTGCCCTTACCCTTGCCTTTCGCCATCTGGTTATCTCTGGTGTTAGCTGGTTTTGCTCTCTCTGACTGTGACTTGTCCCTCCTGCAAGCCATTGTGTCCGTACTTTTGGAGACCAGTTCTCTATAAGAGGAATTTGTATTTGGAAAGTTGTGGTACAGTGTCAGGTCTGGGGTGCAGAAAGAAACCAGAAGGATCCTGTCCTCAGCTGTTCTTTCATTCCTGTGTCCTGATGGCTCTGCAAGGGTCCCTCTTGATTGAGAAATTTGAACAAAAGTGGGGGTCTTCCTGTGTTCGAAGGTGTGTCAGCACTCTGGGGAGCCCAGCTCTCTCCTGCCATTGAGTATGGAACCCTGTGTCAAAGGATCAGCTCCCTGGCCTCAGAAATAAACTGGAAAGCCACTCCTAAGTGTCTGTGTCCTGAGGGTTCTAGGTGGGTCTCTCTTAGTTTTGTTTAACTGTAATATTGCTGAGATTTCATGGTTATATTTTCTCTGGCATTTTAGAAAATAAGATCTCACTGCATATATCCTGATCTCTGATTCTTATAGTCTTTCTGTTCACTCTAAAGCAAAATATAAGTTTACATTCACAGAATAGTAGTTGTGACTCAAATCTGTATAATTATATTAAGTGTCAGAATTTAGAGTATTTATTACACTATAAAAGAGGAAATAATTTTAAAGAGAATTAATAGAAAAAGTATACTCAATTGTGTTAAAGTGTCAGGAATATGATTTCCCTCCTATTAATATAATTGGGAAAATTGTTTGTTTTCTTTTTATTTATTTTTGTTCATTTGTTTACACTGAAGAACTGCTCCTCCTCCTGAGAGGAAGTGTATCACTTTGGGAATGGACTTTGATACACTTCTCCTAGTTGTCTAGAAGCCAGACTTCTTTTCCCTTCTGAATAAGATGTAGAACTCTTCCAACCTTCAAGCACCATGCTGAGTGGGTATTTCCATGTTTCTCACCATTATGATAATAGACCGAACCACTGAACTTATAAGCCAGCCCCAGTTAAATGTTTCCATTTATAAGAGTAGGATTGGTCATGGTGTCTCTTCACAGCAATGGAGACCCTAATTAAGACAAGTCATGGGGCCAAATTTGCCCAAAATGGCTGACTCTTATCTGGGGCCTTAATGTCCCCAGATAGGAATGTGTAATATTATGCTGGATAATGTGTGATATTATGGAACCCGAGACTGAACTATCCACAGATATATTTTCCAGCCTATGTTAACTGTGAACCTCAAATGAAAGAGCCCAAATGAAGAGGTTGTCTTAGATTCTTCCAGAAGAGAGGAACCACAATAGTGAGAAGAACCATTAATATACAAGTGGCTTCTCCTTTAGACACAGCCATAAAAACAGATGGGAATACATGGGTGCCCACTTTATATGCTTATCTACATGGCACTTGCAAATCTACACTGCTCAAGCTTAGAGCAGAACAAATAGGTCCACTTTGAATTTCTTCTTGCTCTTGGACATTAAACTTCTCATATCTACCCCAAGTGCTTTTGGAGAATGCAGCAGAATGAAGACAAAGATGGGGATGTCATGAAAGGCTTGTCTTCTGTCTTAGAGCACTTCAGTGACCTGTCAAAAATTAGTATTTAAACCACATTCTAGATATATATTCTCCCTCTGCTGAGCCATATCTGCTCACTTGTGAATCAGAACTAAGGGGCATGGATGGTGGAGACAAAGGAGGCTATAGCAAAAGGTCCAGGTTCCATTGATAAGCCAGATCTGATCACATTTGATGCAGAACAAAAAGAACAGAAAGGTAGAGAGAAATGAGACAGTACTAACTATCACAGTATGCAGGAATTGTTGTTATAAAGAACCTTAAGTTTGAACACTTACTCTGTAGAATGCGCATTTCAGTACATATTAGTTCTGGTGATCTATTGCACAGAGCTGTATGTCTACTCTTTAAGCATGTTCATGTTCCACTGGTCATCTGACTCTACAGTGTCTTCTGGAGTCACAGCTAGAGTAACTCAAGTTCTGCTCTATGTAGGTGGGCTTGCTTTGTATACTTGGATTACTCACTTGGATTACTTACTTGGATTGTGCTTTCTCAAAAAATTCCTTTTCTTCTGAGGGGGAAAATTAAAATAATTGTAAAATTGATAGAATTAATGAAGCCATGATGGTTAGACTCTGAACCACAAACAGATCAGAGATTGTAGCTCATGGTCTTTGCTAGATAATAGAATATAAAAGAAACAGTTTTGTCCCGTAATTTTCCTCATTACATGGAACACTCCAAAGCTCTAAAGAGAGCCCAATATTCCATGAAGCTTCTTCAAAGTTGTAGATCTAGATTAGATTTTGGAAAGCTACTGAAATAAGAGTTTGTAAAACACATTAATGAGGAAGAGGTTATACAGCCATCTTCAGAGGATTCTGCTAAAGCCTTAGGAAAACTATTCCAAAATTATGTTAAAGAAAAGTGTCCAAAGCCAGGAGATGAAAACAAGTCTTCAGGAGCTTGGGAGACTTCATATTTCTATCCTGAAAGTGTGAAGTAACAGGTAGAATTGTCAGAATGCTAAGATCTTAATATCAAGGTTAAATTAGTCAAAACTCTATGAACTTTTGTAAGGGTTTGTTTACATATCTTAAAAGAAAGTATAAAAGTAATAACGGTAATTCCAAATAATATGATATTGAAGAAATAAATAGAACTCAGCATTGATACCAAGGTTTAGGGTCTTGTTTCCTGGTTTCTATCTAAATTACACCATTCTGTAAGAAAACTTCAAATATTTCTACAAATAGGATGTACAGGTGGCAGTAGGAATTAATGTAGCATACATTTCTAGCCTTTGTAGAAATGGAAATGCAATCATGAAGTGATTCTATTGGACGAGCTAATTTTATTTGAAAAGAAATTGTATACACTAAGAATTGACATGGGCAAATTAAACCAACACAGTTGTTTAAGCAAAAACTTTCACACTTAGAAAGCAATCTGTCACTTTCTCAAAAATTTAAAATTGTATGTTCTGTTAAGATGGTTCAGTAGTTATGAACATTGTTACTCTTATAGAGGACCTAATATTGTCTTACAGTACTGGTATTTAGTGGTTCACAACCTCCTATAACTCCATTTCCAAAGAATCTGCTATCACCCTTGGCTTCTTCATGTACTTCATTGCACATGGTCCATATATCAATAAACAAACACAGGCATGTGTATCACACATGAGCGATATATGCACAGTCTCTCACATAATTCACACATGTGCATATCTGATCACACACACACACAGACACAGACACACAGACACACACACATACACACACACACACGTCTACTGTCTTAGTTAGGGATTCATTTCTGTGAAGAGACACCAAGAATAAGGAAACTCTTACAAATGGAAACAGTTAAGTGATGCTGGCTTACAGTTTTAAAAGTTTTATTCATTATATTCATGGAAGTATGGCAGCATATAGGCTGGTATGGTCCTGGAGACTGAGCTGAGTGTTCTATATCTTCATCTGAAGGCAACCAGAAGGAGACTGCATTTCAAAATTGAACAACACTTAAAGCTTGTCATCACAATGACACAGTTCTTCAAAGAAGTCCACACCTACTCCAAGGACACACCTATGAGTATTGCCATTCTCCATGGACCAAGCATTCAAACATATGTGTCTTCAGGGGCCATACCTATTCAATCCATCACCACTACTTTTGACTTGGACTTCTAGATGAAATTAGCTTTGATCTGCAAGAGTCTTGCCAGACTCCAAAAGCATCTTGCCTCCCGACAGAAACATTCAGGAGCTCCAAAACTAATAATCTTGGAACTCTACCAAACCAATCCTATTCTAATCCTGTCTGCCCTCCTTCCTAGTTGTGTCTGACTAAGACACAGCCTTCAGAATTGAGTAGTGTGTGGTCCTCTAAGCCTTATCTAGCTCTGGGCTCACTCTTGCATCTGAAGGAGACTTATGTGACCCCAAGAGCATCTTGTTTACCTGTGGAAACCTTTGGTGGCCTGAAGACTAACCATCTTGGAACCTGCACCACTAATCCTACTTAGATATGCCCACCATCCCAGTTGGGTCTGACTGGGACACAACCTGCAGAGTAGTGTCTGCCTGAAGCAGAGCCAGCAAAGTCAAGTATCCTGACCTTGATTTCTGGCCCACAGTTCTCCCTACCATCCAGAGAAGTGCTTTTCCTATCATGATCATCCAGCCAACACCAGAGAAAAACAGGTGCCCAAAGGGCAGCATAAGAACACAGTCAACAAAACCCAAGGTAATATGGCACCATCAGTGACCAGCTATTCTACTACAACAAACCCTAGACATCCTATTGATATGAAGCACAAGAAGAGAATCTTAAATCCAGTCTTATAAAGATGATAGAGGCCTTTAAAGAGGACATGAATAAATCCCTTAGAGAAATACAGGAAAATACAATTAAAGAGGTAGAGGTATTAAAAGAGGAAGCAAATAAATATAAAGAAATACAGGTAAATAAAATCAAAAAGGCGAAGGATAGGAATAAAACTGTCCAAGATCTGAAAAGGGAAATGAAAGAAATAAAGAAAACACAAAAAGAGGCAATCATAGAGACAGAGAACTTAGAAGATAGAACTGGAACTACAGACATAAGTATCACCAACAGAATAAAGGAGCTGGAAGAGAGAATCTCGGGGGTAGAAGATTTGAAAGAAAAATTCAATGTATCAATCAAAGTAAATGAAAAATCTAAAAAGTTCATGACACAAAACATCCAGGAAATTTGGGACACTATGAAGAGACCAAACATTTGTATAACAGTTATAGAAAGGGAAGATTCTCAACTCGAAGTTCCAGAAAACATTTTCAACAAAATCTTAAAAGTAACTTCTCTAACCTAAAGAAATAGTTGCTTATAAAGGTACAAGAAACTTACAAAACACCAAAAAGATTGTACCAGAAAAGAAAATCTTCCCACCATATAATAATCAAAACAATAAATATGCATAAGAAAGAAATATTTTAAAAGTAGCAAGAGGAAAAGGCCAATAACATATAAAGGCAGACCTATCAGAATTACACCTGAATTCTCATCTGAGACTCTAAAAGCTAGATGGGCTTCAGCAGAGGTTTGACAGACCATAAAAGACCACACATACCATCCCAGAC
Source organism: Rhynchomys soricoides (assembly GCA_019843965.1). Lineage (NCBI taxonomy): Eukaryota > Metazoa > Chordata > Mammalia > Rodentia > Muridae > Rhynchomys > Rhynchomys soricoides. The sequence goes on from JADRCH010000162.1 coordinate 5,216,471, forward strand.
TACTATATGCAGCAAAACTTTCAATCACCATAGATGGAGAAACCAAGATATTCCATGGAAAAACAAACAAACTTAAACATTACCTTTCCAGAACCCAGACCTACGGAAGATAATAGAAGGAAAATACCAAATCAATTAAGCAAACTACACTCAAAAAACACAAGAAATAAATATTTTCACACCATTAAAACCAATAGAAGAGAAACTCACACATACCATCCCCCCCAACAACAACATCAACATTACAGGAAGTAACAATCATTAGTCATTAATATTGTACAACCTTAATGGACTCAATTTCCTAGTAAAAAGAAACAGGCTAACAGAATGGATGCAGAAACAGAAACCATCATTCTTCTGTATATAAGAAATTTATCTCAGCAATAAAGATAGTAATTATCTCAGTATAAAGGAAAGTTTTCCAGGCAAACTGACCTAAGAAACAAGCTGGAATAGCAATTGTAATATCTAATGTGATAGACTGTTAACTAAAACCAAAACAGACAGGAAAGGATACTTCAGACTTGGGTTTTACTGCTATGAACAAACACCATGACTAAGGCAACTCTTAGAAGGAAATCATTTAATTGGGGCTGGCTTGCAGGTTCAGGGGTTCAGTCCATTATTATCAAGGTAGGAGCATAGCAGTACCCAGGCATGTATGGCACAAGAGGAGCTGAGAGTTCAACATCTTGTTCAGAAGTCCCACAGGAAAATACTAGCTTCCCAGTAGCTAAAGCCACTGCCCACAATGAAAAACTCCCTCCACTAAGGCTTTACCTACTCCAACAAAGCAATACCTCCAAATAGTACCACTTCCTGGGCCATGGATATTCAAACCACCACACTCATCAAAGGAAAAATCAAACAAGAAGACATCTCAATTCTGAACATTAATGTCCTAAAAGCAAAGACAACCATATTCTTAAAAGAAACATTACAAAAACTTAAACCACACATCTAATTCCACAAATTACAATGGGAGACCTCAACACGCCACTCTCACCAATGAACCGGTCATTGAAACAGAACCTAAATATATAGGAAAGGAAACTAAAATAGGTTCTGATTCAAATTCACCTAACAGATATCTATAGAGCATTTTACCCAAACACAAATGAGTATATCCTTTTCTCAGCACCTCAAAGAACCTTCTCCAAAATTGACCACCTAATCTGTCATAAGACAAACCTCAACAGATACAAGAAGATTGAAATAACTCTGTGTATCTTATAAGATTTTCATGGACTAAATCTGGACATTAACAACAACAGAAACAATAGAGAGGCAACATAATCATGGAAATTGAACAGCTCTCTAGGATGACTGGGTCAAGAAAGAAATAAAGAAAAAAAGACTTTCTAGAATTCAATGAAAATGAGAACACTGTGTATGCAAACTTATTGGACAGTGCTAAGAGGAAAGTTCATAGCATTAAGTGCCTTCATAAAGCAATTGGAACGTTCTCATACTAATGAATTAAAGGTACATCTGAAAACACTAAAACAAAACAAAACAAAAACAACAACAAAAACAAAAAAACACAAGAAAACACATGCAGGAGTAGTAGATGGTAGATGGCAGGAAGTAATCAAACTCAGGGATGAATTAAAAAATTAGAAGAGAACAATACATAGAATAAATAAAACCAATAGCTGGTTCTTTGAGAACATCATCAAGATAGACAAACCCTTAGCCAAATAAACTAAAAGGCATAAAGACAATACCCACTCTCGAAAATGAAAACATAGTTGTAATAATGGACACTGAATTATTAGGTTTTACTTCCAAAAGCTGTACCCCACAAAATGGAATATTTAAATGAAATGGATGATTTTTTAGATATATATAAATTACCAAAGCTAAATCAAGATCAGGTAAATTATCTGAATACTCTTATAACCACTAAGGAAATAGAAGTAAGCATTAAAAATCTCCTAATAAAATAACTTCCTGGACCAGATGGTTATAGTGAAGAATTGTACAAGACTTTCAAAGAAGAGCTAATACCAATAATCCTTACACTATTTTACAAATAGAAACAGAAGAACATTGCCAAACTCATTCTATGAGGCAACATTCACCTGATAACTAAACTACAGAAAGACTCAACAACAAAAAAGAATTACAATTCCTCTTATGAACATTGTTGCAAAAATACTCAATAAAAGACTTGCAAACCGAATTCAAGAACATATCAAGGGTATCATCCACCATGATCAAGTAGGCTTCATCCCAGGAATTCAGAGATGGTTCCATATATGTAAACCCAGGAATAAAATCCAACATATAAACAAACTGAAAGGAAAAATAAAAACACTTGATAATCTCACTAGATCTTGAAAAAGCACTTGACAAATTCTAACACAGCTTCATGGAAAAAGTCTTGGAGAGAGCAGAAATGCAAGGTACATACCTAAATACAACAAAGACAATGTGACACAAGACAGTAGCCAGAATTAACTAAAATGAAGAGAAGCTTAAACATTTACACTAAAATAGGGGACAAGAGAAGGTTGTGCACTCTTCTTCTATCTTTTCAAGATCTCCCATGTTCAAGTGGTATAGGATTAACATAGTGAAAATAGGCATCTTACCAAAAACAATCTACAGATTCAATGCAATCCCCATCAAAATTCTAATACAATTCTTTACTGATCTTGAAAGAATAATTCTCAGGTCTTTTATTATTTCAAGTATTCATACCAGTTGCACTTAGAATATCCAATCCAAGTATCAGTCAACATTCCTGGCATTAGAATTAACCAACAAGCTTTTTCCCTGACTTCATTATCTTCATTGAGTCTTTTCAAGAAGATTTTAACAAAGGATGATGATGTACTTTTCTTGAATGAATATTAGGCCTCAGCTGAGATGACTTGAAAACCTGGGTCTGACTCTAGTTGCTTATGGAGAACTTTTGTCCTTTTTCTCTGCCCCATGGTTGTTCTGATAGGACTTACCTCAGGGGCTCATCAGGATGCTTGCACATGGTTTGTGGGTGACATCAGATATTACAACATAGTACCAGGTTCAGAGGCAAAACATTGGGAGAGAAGTTATCTGCAGAGTGTAAGATCCTAGAGACTTCAGAATTTGGTCCACATGGCTTCACAAATATAGCCAGACTGCGCTGTAAAATCCTTTCTTTCTAGGTGTTGTAACAAAAGGAACAGGCCACCCACTGATCGCCTCTTCCCTGCAGCTTTGGTATCTGAAGCTACCCTACTGTATGCAAATGGCATAGCTCATATATTAACTCTAGCTGGTGTTTGGTGATGTAATACCACTCCTTTCTCTCTGATAACTGTAGGAATGATATTGACTATATATGGTAGGACTGAAACCTTTCTCTTTAGACTCCATTGTGCTGTCTGCTGCATTAATGTGGTAATAACTCTCTAACTAAGGACATCTATAAAGAATGATTCATTTCTATGTCTCTTCCAGACCTCATTTCTTGATTCCTAAAGTCTAAGTGAATAAAAGCAATACTACATGGGATCAGAAAAACTTTCTTGGCCTCTTACTGCCTGAACTACAAGTGACAAAGCTTTCTTTTCCTAAAATGAGAAACAGTATAGGATGCAGTAAGCTACCTCTTGGCTCAGACATAAAAGGGGAGTTTAGAATTCTTTGAGGGAGATGCTATAGCATCAGGAATTCATATGAGGCTAGGATGGAGATCAGAACATGCTACAACATGGCCAATTCTAGGCATCAAGGAAGCATAAACTTCAAAGACACTCGAAAGCTTGATTCCCTGAGGCACAGGGATCTGGGCAGGAGTTGCTTTTAGCTTAAGTCTAAAAGCAGTATAGCTGGTATCCTCTTGTCATGGAAGTGATAAAGATTTAAGGGCCAGTTTTATTCAAATACAAATAAATGTCAAATTTATTAGGGGTTTATGGTCAAAATTTAATTTAGTAGGATAATGGGTATTAAAAATTCAGGGTTAGAGATTGAGGAAAATTACTAATGGTGGAAAATGTTTTAATGTGATGATTAAAGGATTAAGTTCCATCAAGGAGTCATTAACAAAATGTTAAAATATAAAATATAGACACTGGAGTGGGGGGTAGAAACACACACAGAGACAGAGAGAGAGAGACACTCAGACAGAGACAGAGAGAAGCAGATATAAATAATATATCCACTTTGATGTACTCCTTAGCTTTTAGTCACTGTGACAGAAACTTTTGATATAAAAACATGAGTGAAATAAGTTTGTTTGTTTGTTTGTTTGCTTTTAATTATTGTTTCAGCTTGTTCAGCTCATGGTTAAGTGACACACATTTTTGTGGGTTATAATGGTGGCAGAAATACATGACAGATATGACCAAGAGGTAGACAGAATATAGAATTCAGGGACCCAGCTGGCCACCTTTTTGTTCTTTCCTTCTTTCTTTCCTCCTTTCCTTCCTTCTTTCCTTCCTTCCTTCCTTCCTTCCATTTCTTTCTTTCTTCTCTTTTTTATTGGTTATTTTATTTATTTAAATTTCAAATGTTATCCTCCTTCTCAGTTTTTCCTCCACAAGCCCCCATCTTCTCCTCCCTCACCCCTGCCTCTATGAGGGGTTTTTCTTTATATCCTTTAAAATTTGTTTTAACATATAATAAATTTTGATCACACCATTTTCTCTCCCACTAGTTCCAGATATTCCCTACCCACCTCATAAGATAGGAAAAAAAAATACAAAAGTATATCTGGAGATTGTTTTGTGCTTGACAACTACTGGTCATGGACTTACCCTGGGGTATGATTGATATACCCAGTGACTCTCCACTGGAGAAAATGGAATTTTTTCCTTTTCCAGCTGATATAGGTTGCAAGTAGTTTCTTGGTTAAGGGTGGGGGCTAGTGTCCTCTTCCTCTCCTCAGTGCTGTTTAAACTTTTCTGGTTTCAACTTGTGCAGGTCTTGTTTTTACTATTGACTCTTGAAGACATTATCAGCCCTGTTGGTTGAATCTTGAAGACAATTTGTTTGTAGTCTTCTGCCAACTCTGGCTTTTTCAATCTTTCTGCCTGTTCTTCTATATAGATCCCTAAGCCTAGCTGGAGGGTCTTGGATTTCTCTTATTTTCTGTATCCTGTCCCATTATGTGTCTCTGTGTTAAATACCATCCAGTACAGGGAGCAACTTTTCTGGTGAGGTTGAACAATGCACAATGATCTATGGTTATAGCAATATGGCATTGAATAGTATTCAATTGCTATATATCTTTAACAGAATAAGAGTTTTAAGTTTCCTTATCTAGTTGCAAGTCCTTGGACACTCTAGAAGAGTCAGACATGTGCTCCATCTCACGGATTGGCCTTTACATCCAATCAAAAGGTGATTTACTCCATATCATTTGTTCAAATATTGCACCAATGTATCATGCTGGTGAGTCACTGCTGGAGGTCACAGGGTTCATAGCTTAGTGATATTGATGAACACTTTTCTCCTCTGGTAGCATGCAAGGCACCTTCCAGAACCATGATCTCTAGTTAGTAAGAGTGAAGTTTCTAGCTGGGCACTAGCTCTTCATGCTCAGCCACATAAATAACCATGTGTATAGCAGTAGAGCCTTACTATTAGGTTATGGAGAACAACCAGTAGTCTTGCCACTAGCCTGTAATGCTTAGGGAGGTCTACTGGAAACTCTTTGGCCAACAACTCCACAAGATGTAACCTATTCCTGGCATGGGAGGAATCACTTGGTGGCATGATCTTTCTTTTTCTTTTATCATTTATCCATTCCCTTTAATCCGAATCATTTTCCCCACTCCCAGTTCCCCCTTGAACCATACCTTTCTTTTCCTTCTACTGTGAGAGGGTGAAGGCCGCCACTGGGGTATCCACCCATCCTGGCCATCAGTTCTCTGCAAGGCTAGGTACATTTTCTCCCACTGAGACCAGGCAAAGCTGGGGAATGTATTCCACAGACAGGCAACATCTTTAGGGACAACCTCTCCTCCAGTTGATATGGGGCCACATGAAGACCCAGCTGCACATCTGCTACATATATACAGGGGATCTACATCCAGTATGTATCCATTCTACCTATTTGTCCTGCTCACATAATAGAGTGGGTCTTTCTTCCTATGTCACTCCTTTTGGAGAACACTCATAGGCACAATCAGATATATGATGACTCATGTATCTCCTAGGTGACTCTAAATCCAGATACAATAAGAATGAGAAATGACAATCTCATTCACATATCACAATACTTTGTGATACTTACATATCACAATACTTTTGAAGCAAATGCTTTCTGTTTCATTCCCATGGCAGATGTTTGCATTGACCAAATTTGAGATGGTGTGGATATTATTTTGCTGATAAAGTAATTGGGAAATTGAAACCAAAATCAAGTTTGGCACCTACCCAAACAAGATATATGACCCATGTGCCCTTCGCTCTTCTCTGCAGAGCAATTAGTTTATGCAAAGGCATTGAGCAAAGATAATAGAACTGTCAGAATACAAGTACTTCATCTAAGGTTGTTTAAAAGCTTGGATTCCCAGGAACATGAGAGTAAATAAATAAGACTGGGGAGATGAGTCAGTGAGTAAAGTGCTTGCTATGAAATCATGAAGACCTGAGCGAAAATATCCAGTATTCATATTAAAAGCAAAATCAAGGTATAAAGACCTGCAGGCTTGTATCCCCAGCAATAGGAAGTCCAAAGGTAGAAAAATCTTTGGGTTTAGCACTAACTCTAGTGCTAGAACTTGTCTCAAAACATAAGGCAGAGGGATCCAGTGAAAAAGGTATCTGATGTCAGCTTACGACAGCCAATTGCATACACATTTGTGTACACATCCAAACACAGTTTTCTATAAACATATAACACACATAAGTAAATATTTAAATAAATGAACAAATAAGCAGTATAAATTATGCTAGGCTTCATAAAATGTCTCAAAATTAGTGTTGTTAACGTTTACACAAAAGCAAAATACTACACTCAGAATAATCATCTGAAACAGTGATACACAACTTGGGTTTTTGTTCATAGCATATATTAAGGGAACCTTATTCTAATGTTAATGAGTTTCTGATCAGCATCAATTTTTAAGACATAAATTTCCAAAGAATAAAGTATCAAATGTAATCATCATTGGTTAGCGTTAAAACTTTATTTTTAATTATTTAGACTTATATTTTTCACAGTCTTTTAGCAGTGTAATTTTTAATATTTGATATTTGGCTCTTTATCTACATTTATATTGGATTTTTCTATTCATTTCACATTTATGTACTGTAAATAGCTTTCAAATGAGATGAACTGGGTTTTAATGAACATTAAATGTTCCTCATAGTGGTGATGCTGTGCTTAAGCAATAATAAAATGTTAAAATATTTACACTACAGAAAAATATGTAATGCCTCAAATGGTTCCCCTGTGTCTTCAGTTTCTGATAGTCTTTAATCCATTAAGAACACATGTTGAGAAGCTGCTACATGGAAAGCCTGAAGTGAATTTTATGAGATTAACAAAGAAATAGAATTTGTGACTCTCAAATTTCAGCATGTTCCAATCACTATGTAGGTGAAATGGATGGACTAAAATAGTTTAACAGAGTAATGGACTAAAACAGTTTAGCAGAGTAGAATTTAATAAAATATCTGAAAAGGATTATATAAGTGCATTATTTTTGTATTTTTTAATAAACAGTGAAGGAAAACATGAAAATTTGAGGACACATTGATAAAATAACATAAGCATTAATTGATTATATTTTGAAGGCATGCATGCACACACACACATGAACACTATTCTTCCAATTTGTGATCATAGAAGAGAACACAGCTGGTCACAACCATATAGAATATTGAAGAGAAGAAAAAGAATCTGATATAATATTTAACTCAACATCTTGATACAATCTGTTTAAAGGTATCTAAAAGTCATTTGCTGAAGAATGTTCAGGCAACATAGTAGAAAAAAACTCTTATAAAAAACAATACTTAGTTACTCTTGAAGTTTATCTAGAAATTACAGACAACCATTGGAGAAGATATAATGCATGCAGGGCTACAGATACTTTGATAATTAGAATTTTTAAAAAATTGAATATATGAAACAATAAATTTTGAGTATACGGGACAATTCTTGGTGTCTCACTAAGAGATGCAATGAATAACATAAAAGGATGAATGATAATTTTTAAATTCTATTGTTGGAAAACTTAGTTGATAATGACAGCTGTACAATATCTTCTTATTAATTATTTAAGAACTAAAACAGGTAAGAATGAAAGTAATCTGGCTGCCATACCAATCAGGAGTTTGAAAACAATCCACACTAATGCAAATAATAAATTGCCCATGATAAAAACAAGTCAGAATGTGTGGAACACGGAAAAAAAAGTCAATGGCTTATTATCTTCTGTCCTTTATAATCATATTGTTATATCTACCTTATTTTTTTCAAAACATATATTGAAAGATGACTATTCAATTGCATATATATAAATATTAAGCAATTTTAAATAAACTATTTTAGGTGTTCCCAAACTCTTAATTTTATTGCTACTCTCTTTCTAACTCAAGGATAAATAAAATGTGACAGCTTATTATGATGGCTGATTTCTAATGGTGGAACATTTTTCAAGTATCAACTCCCTTTTCTATGGCAAGTCTAATATCATAAAAAAATAGAATTTTAACCAAAATTAATCAACAGAGAGGAAGAAGTACATTTTATACTCATATGCAAGGACACCTACATTCACACAAAAGTAAAAAGATTACTAAAGCTTACACAAACATCTATCTTCACATGTTAATAGTAGGAAACTTCAACAACCAACTCTCACCAATAGAAGGAAATGAGACAGAAATTTTATGGAGAAAGAATGAAACTTACAAAGGTTATGACTCAAATGGATCTAACAAATATCTACAGAACCTTTTTTCCAAATACAAAAAACAATTTTCCTTCTTTTCAACATCAAGATCAGGTAAACTACTTAAACAGTTCTCTAACCCCTAACAAAATAGAAGTAATCATTAAATCTCCCAGCTCCCGTGAGTAGTCCACAATCCCAGTGGAACTTCATTCTCCTGTCATCTCTTCATCAGGTCATCAGATCCTGAACCATAAAGTTTAAATTCCTTCCCCCACTGACTTTCCCTGCTCTTTGAGTTCTCTGGGATACCCCCAGCTTTTCAGGGAAGTCTGCTATCTTCTGCCACCATTCTATACTACCCGCATCAGGCCTATGGATACTGAACCATAGAGACCTGCTGATCCAGAACCAAACAGCGCAGGGATACCCATCAGAAACCTACTACACAAGGACCATGAATGTTAAGGTTTCTCCAAATACCTACTACAACAGGAGCATCCAGGGATCAAAATCATTCAGATGGCTACAAGCCCTTGAAAGAACACAATCAACAAAACCAGGACAATATGATACTTTCAGAGTACAGATATTCTAGTATGGCAAAACTTAGATAGCCTAACAAAACCAAAACACAAAAAAATGACTTTAAATCCAATCTTACAAAGATGATAGAGGACTTTAAAGAAGACATGAGTAAATCCCTTAAAGAAACACAAGAAAATACAGTCAAACAGGTAGAGGTCTTTAAAGAGGAAGCCAATAAATCCCTTAAAGAAATACAAGAAAATACAATTAAATGGATCAAATAAATTAATAAAACTGTACCCACTTTGAAAGTAGAAATAGAAGTAATAAAGAAACCATAAACTGAGGGGATTCTGAAAAGACATGAAGAAGAGATAAGGAAAAACAACCTGTTCCTTACAAGCCTTCTCAGACAGAGTACAAGAGATGGAAAAGAGAATCTCAGCCAGGCAGTGGTGGCATATGCCTTTAATTCCAGCACTCGGGAGGCAAAGGCAGGCAGATATGTGATTTCGAGGCCAGCCTGGTCTACAGAGTGAGTTCCAGGTCAGCCAGGGCTACACAGAGAAACACTGTCTCAAAAAAAAAAAAAAAAAAAAAAGAGAATCTCAGGTATAGAAGATACAGTAGAAGAAATTAATACATCAATACATCAATAAAAGAAAATGTTGAAAATTTCTGAAAATATCATCCAGGAAATCTGGGATACTATGAAAAGAACCAACTTAAGAATAATAGGGACAAAAGAAGATGAAAAGTCCCAACTTCATGGCTCAGAAAATATTCTCACCAAAATCATGAAAGAAAACTTTCCCAAACTAAAGAAAGACATGCCTATAAATATATAAGAATCATATAGAACACTGATTAGATTGGGACAGAAAGAAAAATTCTCCCAGTATTATAATAGTCAAAACACAAAATCTACAGAACAAAGAATATTGAAAGCAGCAAGGGAAATATGCCAGGTAACATACAAAGGCAGACCTATCATAATTATACCTGCCTTGTCAACAGAGATGCTAAAAGATAGAGGGACCTGGAACCTCTGAAAAACCAGAGATGCTAACATAGATTAGTATACCTAGAAAAACTCTCAATCGCCATAAATGGTAAAAGCAAGATATTTCAAGACAAATCCAAATTTAAGCAATATTTATCCAAAAGTCCAGCCAAACAGAAAATATTATATGAAAAACTCCAACCCAAGGAGGATAACTAGGTCAAAGAAAACACAGGGAATAAGTAATTCCCTACCTGAAAAAAGAAGGGAAGTGCGCACGCACGCACACACACACACACACACTCACACACACACTTTGTCTTAGGATTTTACTGCTGTAAACACACATCATTACTATGGTAAGTCTTATAAAGGACAATGTTTAACTGGGGCTGGCTTCCAGGTTCAAAGGTTCAGGTCATTATCATCAAGGCAGGAGCACAGCATGTCCAGTTGGGCAGGGTGCAGGAGGAGCTTAGAGTTCTACATCTTCATCTGAAGGCTGTTAGCAGAATACTGGCTTCTAGTCAGCTATGAAGAGGGTTTTAAAGCCCACACCTACAGTGACACACCTACTCTAACAAGACTACACCTACTCCAACTGGGCCATACCTTCTAATAGTGCCACTCCCTGGGCTAAGCATATACAAACCATAACACACATTAACATCACAAATATCTAATTAACAGGAATTAACAATCACTGGTCATTAATATCTGTTGGGGACTCAATTTCTCAATAAAAAGATACAGACTAAAAGAATGTATACTTAAACAAGATTCATCATTCTGCTGCATACAAGAAATACAACTAAACAATAAAGAAGGACATTATTTCATAGTATACAGCTGGAAAAAAGTTTTCCAAGCAAATGGACCCAAAGAAGCAAGCTAAAGTAGCCATCTCAATATCTAATAAAATAGACTTTAAACCAAAATTAATCAAAAGAGATAGAGGGGGACATTTCATACCCATCGAAGAACAAATCTACAAAGTTGGAGCATCTATGCCTCGAATACAAGGGCACCCGTATTTGTAAAAGAAACATTGCTACAGTTTTAATTGCACATTGAAATCCACACATTAATAGTTGGAGACTGCGACATCCCACTAACATTGACAACTCATCCAGACAAAAAATATACAGAGAAATAATGAAACTAACAGACATTATGAATTTAATGGACCTAACAGACATCTATATATTTCACCCAAATGCCAAAAGAATATATCTTCTTCTCAACACCTCTCAAAATTGACCATATAGTCAGTCACAAAGGAAGCTTCAATAGATATAAGAAAATTGACATAACACCTTGTATCTTATCGTACCACCATAGATTAAAGTTGGAATTCAACAACAGAAACACTGGAAAGTCTACACACTCATGGAAATTGAACATCTCTCTACTAAATGACCTCTGAGTCAGGGAAGAAATAAAGAAAGAAATTAAATACATTCTAGAATTCAAAGAAAATGAAGGTACAACATACCAAAATTTAAGGGATATGGGACACAATAAGAGCCGTGCTAAGAGTATAATTTATAACACTAAGGCCCTCCATAAAGAAATTAGAAAGGTCTAAACACTGATGCACTCACTGACAAGCGGATATTAGCCCAGAAGTTTACAACACCCATGATTCAATTCACAGCAACTGTTGGACTGAGCATGGAGTCACAGATGAAGGAGTTGGAGAAGGGACTGAGGGAGCTGAGGGAGTTTGCAGCACCATGGGGAGGGAGCAACAATGTCAAGTAGTCAGGCTCCCTGGTGCTTCCAGAGACTGGACCACCCACCCAATAATGAATATGAAGGGACCCATGGTGCTGGCCACACATATGGCAGAGGAGGGCCTTGTGGGCCATCAGAGGGAAGAGAGGCCCTTTAGTCTGGGAGTGTTATATGTCCCAGTATAGGGGAATGCCAGGGAGGGAAGACAGGATTGGGTGGGTGGGTGGGTGGGTGAATACCCTCATAGAGGTAGGACACGGGGGATGGGATAGGTGGTTTCCAAAGGGGAGATCTGTAAAGGGGAAACATTTGAAATGTAAATGAAGAATTAAAAAAAAAAAAAGAAATTAGGAAGTTCTCATACCAGTAATTTAAAAATCATACCTGAAAGCTGTAGGAAAAAAAAAAAAAAGCAATCACACTGAAGGATCTAATCAAAATCAGGGCTGAAAGCATCAATCAGTTAGAAATAAAGAAAATATACGAACAATCAAGGAAACTGGTTGTTTGATAAAATCAACAAGAAAGAAAAAGCCTTAGCCAAACTAACCAAAAGACAGAGAGACAGTGTCCAAATAAACAAAATTAGAAATGAAAAGGGAGATGTAACAACAACGATAAAATTCAAAGAATCATTACATCTTACTTCTAAAGCCTGATACTCCACAAATTGGAAAATCTAAATGAAATATATGATTTTCTAGATACTTATGAATTATCAAAGATAAACTGAGACCAGCTAAACTATCTGGATAGTTCTATAAGCCCTAAGTAAATAGATTCAGTCATTAAGAGTCCCTCCCCCCAAATAAAAAAGAGCACTGGGCCAGATGGTTTTAGTGCAGAATTCTACCTTACACATATAAGAATTTCTAAGATCAAAAATTTAAGTGCCAGCACATGCTACCTAAGATGTAGAGCAAGGGGAATACTCACACATTGCTGGTGGAAGTACAAACTTGTACAACTATTTTGGAAATTGATTTGGTGGATTCTCAGAAAACTGGGAATAGTTCTACCTCACAACCCAGCTATACCACTTGGTCTATACCCAAAAGATGGCCCCTTATACCACACCTTGCTCAAGTATGTTCACAGCAGGTTTATTTGTAATATCCAGAAACTGGAAACAACCTAGATGTCCCTCAACTGAAGAATGGCTAAAGAAAATGTGATGTATCTACAGAATGAAATATTATTCAGCAATTAAAAACAAAGACATCATGAAATTTACTGGCAAATGGATGGAATTTGAGAATATCATCCTGAGTGATGTAAATCAGAACCAGAAAGACACTTATGGTACATGCTCACTTCTAATTGTAGACTATCCATCAAGTGCAGGATAACCATCCTACATCCACAGTCCCAAAGACGCTGGGTAATGAGAATCCAAGGAGGATGTGTGAATCTCAGTCAGAAGAAAAACCAAAATGGTCATCAGAGATGGATGGAGAGAAGCAAATGAGTGAGAGAGGGCATGAGAAGGGGCATGGGAATGGTGGATCAGGTGTGGGGGAAGGGCGTCAGGAGATTGTTGGGAGTAAGAATAGAAATCAGGAAGGGATATCACTTTAACTAGCTGGAGACTGGGATGAGGTAGGCTGTGGGGAGTCTATGGGTGTTTCCCTAGCTAAAATTCCTACCAGCAGGGTATATAGAGACTAAAGTAGCCACCTCTTATAGCCAGGCAGGAATTCCTGTGGAAGGAGAGGAGCATCAACACGTGCAGAAAACATTCAACCCCAAATTGGTCCTGCCTACAAGATGTACAGAGATAAAGATGGAGCACAAACTGAAGGAACAGCCAACCAATGACTGGTTCAACATGATATCCATCCCATGTGAGAGAACCACCCCCTGGTACTATTAATGATACTCTGCTATGTTTGCAGACAGGAATCTAGTATAGCATTCTCTCTGGAGACTTCACTCAGCAGCAGATGGGAACAGATCGAGTCCCGTAGCCAAATATTAGGCAGGGCTCATGGAGACTTATGAAAGAATAAAGAACAGAACTGAGCCAGCCATAGAAGTCAAGGATAGCAGAAGTTCTACAGTGTAAACTAAAGTAGGCCTATGGGTACTCACAGAGACAGAACCACAAACCAAAGAACATTCATGAACTAAACCTAGTCCCCTTCCACATTTGTAGCAGATAGGCAGCTTAGTCTTCATGTGGGTCCAATAAAAATTGGAGCAGAACTATCTCTGACTCTGTTGCCCACCATTGGATCCCCTTCCCCTGCCTAGACATGCTGGTTGGACTTCAATGTTAAAGGATGTGCTTAGACCTGAGAGTAGATGTCTGAGGATAGAGTGGTACCTAAGGGGGACTTTTCCTTTTCTGAGGACGAGGGGAAAAGGAGAAGGGGGAAGCAATTTGTAAGGGCAGAGGTTGGAGGAAAGGAGGGATTGGATTGTGATTGGGATCTAATGTGAACAAAAATAAATAAATAAACAAATTATGGGAAAAGAAAGGAATTAACAAAGTTATCGATTGTCATTAACTCCTCTAAAAAAGGTATTTTAAGTGAATGAGTATATAGGTCTAATTTTTGCCTGTTTTCGTAGATGACTTTCCACTGAACAAAAGATTTTCCAATAATAAATAAAATGTTAGTCTTAAATTTGTCTTATAAAATATTCATGGAAAGGTAAACTAGAAATGTCTCATTTGAAGTCAGTATTGTTAAGAAAGATATTGTGGATTTAGACAAACAAGTATTGACAAAACTACTGATAATGTTTAAATGTTCCTGAGACACAAAATATTTCACTCCATGTTATACATCTGAGACTTTTAAAATTTCACTTTGTTTTATCTGTTTTCTTTTAATGAACTATATGATTGCAATTAATTTTAGTGCAGTTGCTATGGAGCTGATAATTCTAACATCATAGAGTAGCTCCTGGTAATATTTTCAGGAATGGAATATCTAATTCTGTACATACACATAAGGACAGCACACAGCAACACAATAAAATAGGTCAATTGTTTTAAAATATTTTGCCCAGAGAAATAAGTTGAATGTAATTGGACCACAGAGACAAGAAGTGGATATTGGGTAAACACTGTAAGATCAGCATAAGCTACAGTAAACTTATCAAACAATTGACATTATATATTATTTAACATATCATTTTATATACTGCTAGACACTTGACTCTAATGTGCTGTTTTAATCATGAAAAATGGTCTATATGTAATGAAATTGAATCTCCAAAAGACATTTGAAGTCTATTTTTAAAACACAGTAACCTGTTCCTACATAAGAGACTTTGTATATTTTTCCCTTCAGTTAAGAGCACTGGTGATTATCCTGTTGTGTTTTGTGTTGCTGTATGTGTAAATACACACACACACACACATATACATGTATACAGCACCTTTGTTTTCAATGATTCTGTAACCATCTTAAAGGTATTTCTTGAACCTGGAGAGATGACTCATCAGTTAAGAGCACTGACTGCTCTTGCAGAGGAGCCCAGGTCAACTCTCAACACTTACATGGTGGTTTACAACTCACCATAACTGTAGTTCCAAGGAATCCAGTGTCCTCGGCTGACTACTAAAGAGAGTAGACATTCATACGGGGCATAGACATATATGCAGCAAAACACTCATACCCATAAAAGTGAATAATTGTGCCTTTTAAAAAAGATATTTCTTAACTGTCTTTATAAAACATATCATCACCATTTTTGCTTCCTAAATCAATTTCTGGCCTACTTTATTTATAACACCTATTCTTATGTATTAATCACGTATGTTTAAAACTCATATGGTTACTAGAACTCCATTCTCTTTTATCCCCACAGTACAGTATTTGAATTCTCTAAGAAGAGATTTTTTTTTTTTTCGAGACAGGGTTTCTCTATATAGCCCTGGCTGTCCTGGAACTCACTCTGTAGACCAGGCTGGCCTCTAACTCAGAAGTCCACCTGCCTCTGCCTCCCAAGTGCTGGGATTAATTTTGATTGATTACTCATTAGTAATCTGACAGGAGCCTACAGGAGTGCCTGACATGCTATTTACCCTTGTTTTGCATTTGTCGAATGAGCAAATATTAACAAGTTGAATTAATCTTACTCTGCTCTTTCATGTTTTTGAAATATATATTGTATTTTAAAATGTTTAGTTAAGAAAATCTGCTTATAAACATTCAAAAGAATCAGATTAATGATGCTAAAGTGGGAAAATGTTTAACAATATTGATAGTACTAGCTTTGAGCAACTAATTAGGAATAGAAAAAAAGAGACAATGGGAAAAAAGCACACTGAGCCTTCAGCTGAAATGTACAGAAAACATCACCTAAGAAAAGGATTTGAATTTGGCAGTGAGCAAATTTGAATAATCCACATGTCAGGTAATAGACTTATTATCTTATCTCAGCACTTGTTAAACACAAATACTCTTTTAAGGGCCAAGAATTGCAAGTAGGATGGATGTGGGTAAACAGGTATTTCAATTCCCAAGAGAAACAAGGCTTTAGAGAGCTCAGACCAGCTCAGGGAAGATTTCAGGGAGTAAAATAATATGTAAAGTATGTGACACTGTGACTATGCTAACAATGGCACCACAACATGCAGACAGTGACTCATGGGCCTTCATAAGTCTTAAAGTATATGATAGAGGTAAAACATCCTTAAACATACAATAAAATTGTTTAGTTTTGGTGTATATAAGATCTTGTCTTATATGTTCAGGTCTGTGTATCTAACGCAAAATGTTTGAAGCCATTTTCCTTTCTGCTATGGCTACACAAATATATTAGTTAAATAAAATGATGAAGATTTGGGTGTCATACTGTAAACTGAGCAAAAAGTGAAATTTTATCTGTCATATTAATTAACTACTTGTTCAGCAGTCAAGTTATTTGGTATAATTTTCCCCTACAAACTTGATGAAGCATTATTTTTGGTCTGCCTCTGTTAGTATGTTTATATGACTGCCATGAAATATCTATTTAAGGGGAAAAGATTTGTTTTATTTAGATTCAGAGTTTCAGGTCCCTCCTAGAGAGGAAGGCATGGTAGAACAGACCTTCTGAAACTGGAATTATAATGAACAGCGATGGCAAGATACACTTTTCCAAGCCATAGCTACAATGACCCGCTTTCTCCATCTCAGTGCCATCTCTGGACAATCTGTTCAACATTTGATTTTCCTCAAAGATTTGAATCATTGATTAGGTGAGAGCCCTCAGAAACTAGTCATGCTTGATATACCTTCTGAGGTCATGTCTGATATACCCAGAGATTCACTTTCACTAATCTAGGCAGCTCTCAATGCAATAAACTTGACAATAAGGATTGTCTTTGGAGGTTATTTCTACAAAAGATCATCATGTGAATCAGAGTGGACAAGACAACATTCAAAATAGGTAGGTACCAGTCAATAGGCTAGAGTCAAACAGAACAAACATAGACTATTTTTTCCTAAGAATAAGAATGGATTCTTTTTTTTCCTCCACTCCTCAAAATTCAGTAATCTGTTTGCCAACCTGTAGAATCCAGTACTTGCATAATATTACCTGTTTGTTTTTCTAGACTCCAGGCTTTATGTGCAAGATATACAACTTAATTTTCTGGTTGAGTTTCGACTGAGCATGTTTCTAAATTTCCAAGGGCTCCAGCTTGCATATGGTTATTATTAAACTTCTTACATGTCATGACGCATTTCAACTTCAGACTATCACCCTAGTAAATCTATACAATTAGATATTACCTAACAATGGGAATGGTAATGATTAAACATAATTGTTAACTTGATGAGGCCTAGAATCACACATGCTTCTGGACATGCCTGTGAGAGGTTTTATAGAGGATTAATTAAATAAGGACTGGATTGAGGCAGACAAACCTTTCTATTTAGAATGACATGATTCCTTCGTCTTATTCCTGGACAGAATAAAAACAGAAAGAAAATTGGGCATGGCCATTCATCTCTTGCTTCCTGGCTGCAGCTGAAAAGCATTCAGCTGGTACAAGCTCCTACTGACTTGGACAATCTTTTCACTCTCAAACCGCACGCTCAAACTGTGAGCAAAAGCAATGCTGTCTTCCTTAAGGTGCTTTTGTTCAAAGTGTTTTATTACAATAACTTTAATACTGAAGCAAGAAAACATAATGTGGAGCAAACAGGTAATTTTACCACTGTCTGAAAGATCTAGGAATGTATTTTCATAACTTGGGGGGCGTCATCTACTACATGCTGAATGTATATCAGATGTTCTCTGCCCCCCGTTAGAATTCTTTTCTTTAGTTTCTCAGATTAGTTTTGCTCCATTTGGTTTGGTAAGAAATTCATTCTCACAATCAACTTGGTATATTTTTCAAATATTCTTCTGTTGCTTTTCTATCAGCATTTACAAATTTAGGAGGCTTTAATCAAATCAATCTTGGACTTTTTTGCCCTGTGCAAATTGCAACATTTTATAGTTTATATTCTGGGAGCTATAGGAGTTTTAATTTGTGTTGCTTTGCTTTCCTCTGCTCTGATTTGTTGAGACAAGATCTCACTAGTGTCCTTAGTACAGGGATTACAAGACTGAGATACCACTACTGATGAAAAGCTGTAGTTCTAATTATAGTGGAACAAAGTGATCTTATAGGTAATTTAGAACCATCTAACCTCTGGATTTCTTCTTTTCCCAAGAATTCCTGTGAATTTGTTTGAGTTTGTATACTCATGCCTCCTCCTCTTCTCCCCAGTGCCTAAGAACTGCTTTAATTACAGTCTCTACATTATCCAATTTATTTCTTTATTTTTATTTATTTTATTACCATTTTTTCCTTATCCACTTTACTTCCCTCCTCACTGCCCCTGTTCAGTCACCCCCTCCCAAAATTTTCTCCTTCCTCTCTATCCCACCTCCCCTTCTCCTCTGAGCACGTAGGGCCCTCCTGGATGTACCTCCACCCTGGCACTTCAAGACTCTGTAAAGCTAGGATCTTCCTCTTTCACTGAGGCCGGATAAGGCAGCCCCACTAGAAGAACATACCGTATGGACTGGCAACAGCTTTGGGGATAGTCTCCACTCCAGTTGTTTGAGACCCACATGAAGACCAAGCTGCACATCTTTTAAATATGTGCTGAAGGCCGAAGTCTGGCCTTTGTATGTTCTTTTATTAGTGGTTCAGTCTCTGAGAGCCCCAAGGGTCCAGGTTGGTTGATTCTATTGGTCTTCCTGTGGAATCCATATCCTCTTTAGGGCCTGCAGTCCTTCCTCCTGTTCTTCTACAAGAGGCACCAATTTCCATCCACTATTTGGCTGTCAGTTTCTGCATCTGTCTGAGTCAGCTGCTGGGTGGACCCTCTCAGAAGACAGTCATGCTAGGCTTCTGTCTGCCAGCATAATAAAGTATCATTAATAGCATAAGGGATTGGTGCTTGTCCATACAATGCGTACCAAGTTGGGCTGGTTATTGGTTGGCTGTTCTGTCAGTCTCTGCTCCATCCCCTTGGCCTATATTTCTTGTAGACAGGATACATTTTTGGTTGAAAGTTTTGTGGGTGGGTTGGTGTCTTTATTGCATACTAGAGTTCCTGCATGACTATAGGAGGTAGTCTCTTCAGATTCCCTACTCCCAGTGCTATGAGTCACAGCTAAGGTCATCCCTACTGATTCTTGGGAACCTCCCTTATTCCAGGTCTCTATTTACTCCTAGAGATGTCTCCATATCCCCAGGCCAGAAGTTGCAGATATGCATTCATTCTCATGGCCATCTGGCCATCTCTCCTGTCCCTCCCCACAACTGATACTGAACAACTCGATTCCCCTCCTCATTGCCTTTCACATCTAGTTCCCTCCCCCCATCTGCCTCATATGACTATTTTATTCCCCCTTCTAAGTGAGCTTCAAGCATACTTTCTTGAGCCTTCCTTCTTATTTAGCATCTTTGGCTCTGTGGAGCATAGCATAGGTATCCTGTATTTTATGGCTAATATTAACTTATAAAGGAGTACATTTAATTATGCTCTCTAAATTACCCATTTTTTTGTAGGACAGACAGCTTGTTATATCTTCACTAACCTAAGATTTTAGCAAATATATGATGTTCTTCATGTGGCTATTGCCTTTAAATTTTGTATGAAATCTTGTAGCTCTTAGAGTACATGTTCAACTTACTCTGAAATCTGTGTCTCTTGAGTCTCTAACTCTTCATTTTTAAACATTATAAAATACAACTCCTCAGAATGATCTGCATAGCCAATAAGCAGGGTTGTATTTTCCAACCTATCCTGAGGGAGCAGTGCATCCCTCAGGGTTAGCGTTCTTGTTAGTTTTATATTCACCTTCTCAAACTTAAGAGTGATGTGCTTCCAAGTCTGTACTTCTGTCTAAGGTTTTGGAAGCCTCTCTATACCTGATCCAAGCAGTTCTCTTTTATCTTTGTTTTTTTTTCCTGTGTGTGTGGGGGGTGGGGGGAGACAAAGACAGAGACAAACAGAGAGACAGACACAGAATATAAAGTTGGGTGGGTGAGTAGGGAGTTGAGGAAGATCTAGAAGCCATTGGGAAATTAGAAAACATGATCAAAATTTATTAATAAAAAAATAAATAAAACTGAAAAAGAGCCTGAATTTATATTTACAAATTCTCTGTTAATATGTAAAGACACAATATGGGTTCTAGAAATAACAACATACGCATTTGTGGAAGAAGCAGAAGAGAGACCTATCCAGTTTATCATACATCCTTCATCTCTAATGAGGTTTCCAGTAAAATCCAGAGGTATTGTGGTAAATAATTGAACATAAGTGAAATGATGCTATAGAAAATTAAATATATGATGTGCAATATGTTAAAATGCTACTTTATATGTGTATTTGCTTTCCACTGAGTGATAACCAAAGATATTCTCTTTTTCCTAAAAAATCCTAAGTTAAATGGTACCAAATAGTATCAAAGTTATTAGAAATTCAGGCCAGACCTTCCGATCTCCATCTGTGCGCTGGAGCTAAGGCTGTCACACAGCCCTCCACACCCAAACACTGCCCAGAGAGAGCTGGTCTCACAGGAGTGCTCTTACTCCTAAGCCCATAGGTGAAATAAACACTTTCACTCCAATAACTGTCCAAACAGGGACCTGCCAGGAGTGCACAGGGCACAGGAACCACTGAGCAGCCAGGGACAGGATCCATCCTGTCTCCATCTGCACCCCTGAATGAAGTGTGTCAAACAACCCTCCTTACCCAAATCACACCTGGAGAGAGCCGGTTTTCCCAGGAGTGCAGATACACCTAAGATCAAAGGCTCACAGGCCCACAGGAGGCACAAACCCAGGTTGGAGACAGCAAGACCAGCTAACACCAGAGTTAACCAGGTGGTGAGAGGCAGGCACAAGAACATAAGCAACAGGAACCAAAGCTACCTGGCATCATCAGAACCCAGTTCTCCCACTACAGCAAGTCCTGGATACTCCAACACATCAGAAAAGAAAGATTCATATTTAAAAATCTCATGATAATGATAGAGGACTTTAAGAATGACATAAATAACTCCTTTAAAGAAGTACAGGGGAACACAGATAAACACGTAGAAGTACTTAAAGAGGAAACACAAAAATCCCTTAAAGAATTACAGGAAAACACAACCAAACAGGTGAAGGACTTGAACAAAACCATCCAGGATCTAGAAATGGGAATACAAAGAATAACGAAATCAAAAAGGGAGACAACCCTGGAGATAGAAAACCTAGGAAAGAGATCAAGAGTCACAGATACAAGCATCACAAACAGAATGCAAGAGTTAGGAGAGAGAATCTCAGGTGCAGAAGATACTGTAAAAACATTGACACAACAGTCAAAGAAAATGCAAAATGCAAAAAGCTTTTAACCCAAACCATCCAGGAAATCAAGGACACAATAAGAAGACCAAACCTAAGTATAATAGGTACAGAAGAGAGCAAAGATTCCCAACTTCAAGGGCCAGCAAATTATCTCCAACAAAATTATAGAAGAAAGCTTTCCTGACCTAAAGAAAGAGATGCCCATGAACATACAAGAAGCCTACAGAACCCCAAATAGATTGGATCAGAAAAGAACTCCTCCCATCACATAATAGTCAAAACACCAAATGCACTAAACAAAAAAATAATTTTAAAAGCAGGAAGGGGAAAAGATCAAGTAACATATAAAGGCAGACCTATCAGAATTACACCAGACTTCTCACCAGAGACTATGAAAGCTAGAAGATCCTGCGTAGATGTCATAAAGACCCTAAGAGAACACAAATGTCAGCTCAGGCTACTATACCCAGCAAAACTCTCAATTACCATACATGATGAAAACAAGATATTCCACGACAAAACCAAATTTACACAATATCTTTTCACAAATACAGCCCTAAAAAGAATAATAGATGTAAAACTCCAACACAAGAAGGGAAAATACATCTTAGAAAATGCAAGAAAGTAATCATCTTTCAACAAACCCAAAAGAAGATTGCCAAACAAACATAATACCACCTCTAACAACAAAAAATAACAAGAAATAACAATCACTATTCCTTGATATCTCTTAACATCAGTGGACTCATTTCCCCAGTAAAAAGACATAGACTATCAGACTAGATACAGAAACAGGACCCAGCATTTTGCTACATACGGGAAATGCACCTCAGTGACAAAGACACTACCTCAGGGTAAAGGGCTATAAAAAATTTCCAAGCAAGTGGTCACAAGAAATAAGCTGGAATAGCAATTCTAATATCAAATAAAATAGACTTTCAACCAAAAGTTATCAAACAAGATGGGGAAGGACACATCATTTTCATCACAGGAAAAATCCACCAAGAGGAAGTCTTAATTCTGAACATCTATGACCCAAATGTAAGGGCATCCACATTTGTAAAAGAAACTTTACTAAAGATCAAAGCACACATTGCACCTCACACAATGATAGAGGGAGACTTCAACACCCCACTCTCATCAATGGACAGATCATTGAAACAGAAACAGATCCATTCTTATCTCCTTGCACAAAACTCAAGTCCAAGTGGATCAAGGACCTCCACATAAAACCAGATACACTGAGACTAATAGAAGAGAAAGTGGGGAAGAGCCTTGAACACTTGGGTAGAAGAGAAAAATTGAACACAAATGGCTTATGCTCTAAGATCAACAATCAACAAATAGGAGTTCATAAAATTGTAAAGTTTCTGTAAGACAAAGGACATTTTCAATAGGACAAAATGGCAACCAACAGATTGGGAAAAGATCATTACCAATCCTACATCCAATAGAGAGTTACTATCCAATACATATTCAAAGAACTCAATAAGTTATATTCCAGAGAACCAAATAGCCCTATTAAAAAATGGGGTACATGGCTAAACAATCACTTCCCAATTGAGGAATATCAAATGGCCAAGAAGCACCTAAAGAATTGTTCAACATCCTTAGTCAAATCAAATCAAAATGCAAATGCAAATCAAAACAACCCTGAGATTCCACCTCACACTAGTCAGAATGGCTAAGATCAAAAACTCAGGAGACTGCAGATGTTGGTCAGGATGTGGAGAAAAATAGGAATACTCCTCCATTGTTGGTGGGACTGTAAGCTGGTTCTATGCCTCTGGAAATCTTTCTGGCCGTTCCTCAGAAAATTGGACATAGTATTACCTGATGATCCAGATATACCACTGCTGGGCATATGTCTAAAAGATGCTCCAACATATAACAAGGACACATGCTCCACTATATTCATAGCAGCCTTTTTTATGATATCCAGAATCTGGAAAGAATCCAGATGTCCTTCAACAGAGGAATGGATACAGAAAATGTGGTACATGAATACAATGGAGTACTATTCAGCTATTAAAAACAATTCATGAAATTCTTAGGCAGATGGATGGAATTAGAAAATATCATCCTGCGTGTGGTAACCCAGTCACAAGAGAACACACATAGTATGCACTTACTGATAAGTGGATATTAGCCCAAAAGCTCAGAGTACACAAGATGCAGTTCACTGATCGTATGAAGCTCAAAATTGAAGACCAAAATGTGGATGCTTTAGTCCTTCTTAGAAGGGGGAACAAAATACTAATAGTAGGAAATAGGGAGATAAAGTGTGGATCAGAGTCTCAAGAGAAGACCATCCAGAGACTGCCTGACCCTGACCTGGGGATATATCCCATGTACAGATACCTAAGCTAGACACTATTGTGGATGCCAAGAAGTGTTTGCTGACAGGAGCCTGGTACAGCTGTCTCCTCCGAGGTTCTGCCAGATCCTTAGAAATACAGAGGCAGATGCCTGCAGCCTACCATTGGACTTAGCACAGTGTCCCCGATGGAGGAGTTTGAAAAAGGACTGAAGGAGTTGAAGGGGTTTGCAACCCCATAGGAAGAACAACAATATCAACAAACCAGGCTCCCCAGAGCTCCCTGGGATTAAAACAAAATCCAAAGTGTGTACATGGAGGGATCCAGGGCTCCAGCAGTATATGTAGCAGAGGATGGTATTTTCTGTCATCAGTAGGAGGAAAAGCCCTTGGTCCTGTGAAGTCTCAATTCCCCAGCTCAGGGGAATGCCAGGGAGTTGAGGTGAGAGTGGGTGGGTGGGTTAGAGTGGCAGCATCCTCATAGAAGCAGGGGAAGGGGGGATGGGAGAGGGTTTCCAGAGGGGAAACTCAGCAAAGGGATAACTTTTCAAATGTAAATATATTAAATATCTAATAAAAAGGAAATGTTGATTATTAATACATATATGTATTTTGTTTTGTTTTGGAAAAGAATGTATTGGGAATGCCAAGGGAATTGCATGCCAAGCAGCCAATGTGTCTCCTCTGAGCTTTCCATGGGGTCAGAGTCATTCGAACATAACAAGAAATGTCAACTCAGTAATGGTCTCAGGTGTGATCCTTTTCCCTGCCTTATGTTTCCATTTTCCATAAACAAAGTATTTGTCAAAGTGGGTGACAGCCATCACTAATCAAATTACCACAATAGCCTTTAGAATTTAATGAGAAATCCCAAAGAACTCTTTCCAGCCCACTCAGTTGCTTTTTTCTCAACATCTTTTTTATGTTGGTGTTTGACTCTCTCTCCCAAGAGACACCAGCTTGTGTTCCGTGGATTTCTAGCCTCCATTTCTCACTCAAAAGATTGATAGGTACAACTTACACAGCCAGATCTGAGTCATATCTTGCAATCATGTATAGTGGGAGAAGGTACTACTATTTGTGAATTTTATAAATAAAAGTTAAAATTTATATCTGGGACATGGTGCTTTAAAGTTAAAAATGATACTGTTGTCATAGAAATGCTTTGGGCTCCTGGCTACTGGATTAGTAGAAAGGCAACTCTATGCAGGTTTTGAAGACAGAAATAGATTTTTCTGAATAAGATTATGGATTGACCAGACATATTTTCTGAGACATATTTTTTGTGTCTATACAATGTATGTGTATACATAATAACATATCACTTCATGTTTGTTATCTATTTAGCCATGTGTCATTTTAAAGCTAAGAAAATGGGAATGTCACAGTCAGTTGAACACAGGTTTAACAAGATCAGCTTTCAAAGGAACAAAAATCAGTAGCAAATATGAATTCATCATACTATTCTATAATATGAACCAACCTTCTTGTACCAGAGTTTCTTGTTCAACTTTTTGAATCTGATCCACTTTATATTGTATATTGTTTAGTAGACTGTGCCAGAAAGACAGTGCATTAGACAAATTTGTGTGCATTGCCTCTGCTGACGCCATGCCATAGACAATCTGTAATATTGTGCTGAGAGATTAAAGACCTTTATTGTAAGAGTGCAGGCACCACAGGCAGCTTACAGCTAAGGACCAGAAAAATAATGAAAATTATTCTAGTTGCCAGAGTTTTCAGAGGGAGTGAAGCAGAGATACAATGGTCATGTGACTGAGATCAGAGTTACCAAAATACAGAATGTTATCTGCTTCCATCTATGTATAGATGTTATTAAAGTATTTTCAAATATACCATGGAAAAATCAAAGTTGTAATCCTGCACATGAACTTGTTTCATCTCCCTGAAGGCAGTTTTATTGTCTTTTAACCAATTAATGATTATGTCATTGATTCTAGTTTGCTTGAGTGATACTATGTCTCATGATCTCTGCTTACCTCCAGTGTATATAAGCGTGTGTGTGTGTAAATTATTTTCATGGTTTCTATAACCAGTTACTCATGCTAATTCATGGTCCATAATCTCCTTTGACCTTGATATTAACATATTTACAAAATAGATTGCATACCACTTTCTGAAATCTCATCAGTTTCATCTGCATGGTACAACACATAAGTTCTCTTTCAAAGAATTACTTTATTACCTCACCTAACATGTTCATTATTTTGTCCATATTTTGCTTTCACAAAAGCTCTAGGGTATATTTACATCAGGCATATTTGTTTTTTTTAATTCAATAAGCACACACACTCATGTGTATATACACACAAATAACATGATGTTATTTTGTAAAATAAATTCTATAAAATAAAATCAATGAGATAGGAGGATTGATCACCTAGGTTACTCTTCAGAATTACAGTAGATGATTGCATTAGTTACAAGGCACAATAAGGCTAGTTTATGTCATGTCACAATGGTTTATATTAATATTTCATATACTTCTACATTTATTTAGTTTGTATGTGAGTGTGTATATATGTGTTTGTATATAAGAGTGTTTGTGTATCAATATGAGTGTGTGTGTGTATGTGTGTGTGTGTGTGTGTGTGTGTGTGTGTGTATGTGAGTGTGTATGTGTCTATCAATGGCATGCAGAGGTCCTGGGAAAACTTTTTGGAGTCAGAATCTTCTTCTCAGAATTTGGTACCTATATAAATAGGTCATGTTGCCAAGGTTGTCCCAAAGCACCATTTCTCACTGAGCCATCTCATGGGTTGGATAATCTCCCTGAAAAATTTGTTTTTTATTTTTATCCACAGAGACTTCTTCCTTCTTCATGCTTAAATTATAACACAAAAATCAAATAAAGACTATAAGCAAGTAAATGAACATATTAATGGATAAAAATATTCAAAAGACAATCTCAGGACTGAGTAAGGTTAACAAAGGAACTGTATAATTCTTAAAGTTCATACTATACTTTTAATGCTAAATATTTCTACTGATATGGAAAATTGACTAATTCTATAAAGCTTGTACTCTCTACCTCATAATAAGCACCAAAAATATCAGCTGTATGATAATTTCATTTAACAATTTTCCCCTTCTTGGCTTGGTGGAAAATTCTAACTGATTTATGTAAATGCTAGAATTTTATTTGTATTTTCTGCATATGGAGTTTTCATATAAACATATCTCTTTGTTTTTATAAATGAAAATATTTAAGATCTACTGATTTTTATAAAAGCCATTTATTCTCATCTCACCTCTGTTCACATAGCTTCTTTCCCAAAGCATAAACTTTATAGTTACTTCTTGTTATCCAAAGGATGTTTGTCTTTCTTTTTTTTTTATTTTTCATACTTTATTTACATTTCAAATATTTCCCCCTTTCCAGATCTACCCTTTGGAACCTCCCCATTTCCTCCCCCCTTCCCCTGCCACTATGGGGGTATTCTCCCACCCACCCACTCTTGTCTTCCCTCCTTGGCATTTTCCTATACTGGGGATATAACACCCTCTGACCCAAGGCCCTCTCCTCTTCCTGATGGCTAACACGACCTTCCTCTGCTGCATATGAGGCCAGCACCATGGGTCCCTCCATGTGTATTCTTTGCTTGGTGGGTCAGTCTCCAGGAGTATCGAGGGGTCAGGCCAGTTGCCACTGTTGCTGCCTCCCTGGGGCTGCAAACTCCCTCAGCTCCTTCAGTCCCTTCTCCAATTCCTCCATCTGGGACCTCACACTCAGCCCTATTGTTGATGCGAAGTGACTCTTGGATATTTCGAACTTTTGGGCTAACAACCACTTAACAGTGAGTACATACCATGTTCATTCTTTTGTGACTGTGTTACCTCGCTCAGGAAGATATTTTCAAGTTCCATCCATTTGTCTGCGAATTTCATGAAGTTATTGTTTTTAATAGCTGAGTAGTATTCTATTGTGTAAATATATCACATTTTATGTATCCATTCCTCTGTTGAGGGATATCTGGGTTGTTTCCAGCTTCTGGCTATTATAATATGGCTGCTATGAACATAGTGGAGCATGTGTCTTTATTACATATTGGAGCATCTTCTGGGTATATGCCCAGAAGTGGTATAGCTGGATCCTCAGGTAGTATTATGTTCATTTTACTGAGGGTCCACCAAATTGACTTCCAGAGAGGTTATATCAGCTTGCATTCTCACCAGCCATGGAGGAATGTTCCTCTTTCTCCACATCCTCACCAACATCTGCTGTCACCTGAGTTTTTGATCTTAGCCATTCTGACTGGTGTGAGGTGAATGAGATTTCACCAAAAGATGTTTTTCAAGCCTGGGACAGGAGCCTTCTGATTTATTCCTGTGGTCTGTGCCATGTGGCCCCATACCCAAATAGTGCAGGGAGGGAGCTACCCTCCCAGGAGTGTGGACAAGCCTTTGATCAGGAAGTAAGGCCAGTACCTCCACTCAGAGGGACCTGCCCAGAACCTCCAGGACACAGGGACCTACAAACAGCCTGGGACAGCGGTCTTCCAGTTTCCTTCTGCAGCCAGGGACCCCAGTCTGTGCCACAGAGCTCCATAACCAAATAGAGCAGGGAGAAAGCAAGCAACCAGGGTGTGTGGACAAGTCACTGAGTGGAGGTAAGATAGGCGCCACTGCCCTGCAGGACCACCAGGAATCTGCAGGACACTGGGACAAAGGAACAGCCTGGGACAAGAGACTTCCTGTTTATGCCTGTGGTCTGTGACAAGCAGCTCCATACTCAAATAGCACTGGGAGGGAGAAACCATCCCAGGAGTGTGAACAAGCCTGTAATCAGGGGGTAAGGCCAGTGTACCTCCACTCAGAGGGATCTGCCTTGAATCTCCAGGACACAATGACTGAAGATCAGCCTTCTAGTTTCCTTCTGTGGCCAGGGAGCTAATCTCAAAACATTGGGCTCCATACTCAGTACAATGAGAAAGCTGGTCTCCCAGGAGTGCCAACACACCTTTGAGCACAGGAAAACCACCGCTTCGGTTCAAATTCTTCAATCAAGAGGGACTCTTACAGCGCCATCAGAACACAGTAACCAAGGAACAGCTACAGACAGGATCCTTCTTCTGGATTCTTTCTGCACCTCAGAGCTGACCCTGTACGACAGCTCTCCAAACTCAAATTCCTCTCAGAGAGAGCTTGTCTTCAAGGAGTTCTGACAAAGAGGCTTGCAGAAGGGACAAGCCACTATCAGAAAGAGCAAGAGCACCTAACATCAGAAATAACCAGATAGCAAAAGGCAAAGGCAAGAATATAAGGAACAGAAACCAAGACAACTTGGCATCATCAGAACCCAGTTCTCCTACCAGCAAGCACTGGATACCCCAACACACCAGAAAAGGAAGACTTAGATTTAAAATCACTTCTCAAGATGATGATAGAAGACTTAAAGAAGGAAATAAATAACCCCCTTAAAGAAATACACAGGTAAACAGCTAGAAGCCCTTAAAGAAAAACTAAAGGAAAACACAATCAAACAGACAAGGAAATGAACAAAACCATCCAGGATCTAAAAATGGAAATAGAAACAATAAAGAAATCTCAAAGAGAGACAACCCTGTAGATAGAAACCATAGGAAAGAGATCAGGAGTCAAGATACAAACATCACCAACAGAATACAAGAGATAGAAGTGAGAATCTCAGGTGCGGAAGATACCATAGAAAATATTGACACAACAGTCAAAGAAAATGCAAAATGTGAAAAGCTACTAACCAAAACCTCCAGGAAATCCAGGACACAACGAGAAGACCAAATCTAAGGATAAT
Organism: Rhynchomys soricoides; assembly: GCA_019843965.1. Lineage (NCBI taxonomy): Eukaryota > Metazoa > Chordata > Mammalia > Rodentia > Muridae > Rhynchomys > Rhynchomys soricoides. The sequence continues at coordinate 5,246,492 of JADRCH010000162.1, forward strand.
AGCAGGGAATGAAGATTCCCAATGTAAAGGGGCAATAAAATCTTCAACAAAAGTATAGAAGAAAACTTCTGTAACCTAAATAAAGAGATAAACATAAACATTCAAGAAGCCTACAGAACTCCAAATAGATTGGACCAGAAAAGAAATTACTCCTGTCACATAATAGTCAAAACACCAAATACACAAAATAAGGAAAGAATATTAAAAGCAGTAAGGGAAAAAGGTCAAGTAACATTAAAAGGCAGACCTATCAGAATTACACCAGACTTCTCAGCAGAGATTATGAAAGCTAGAAGATACTGGACAGATCTTATACAGACCCTAAGAGAACACAAGTGCCAGCCCAGGCTGCTATACTCAGCAAACCTCTCAAATACCATAGATGGGGAAACCAATATATTCCATGACAAAACCAAATTTACACAATATCTTTCAACAAACCCAGTCATACAAAGGATAATAGATGGAAAACACCAACACAAGGAAAGAAACTACACCCTAGAAAAAGCCAGAAAGTAATCTTTCAAAAAACGCAAAAGAAGATAGCCATGAAAACATAAAAATAACATTGAAAATAACAGGAAGCAGCATTCACTATTCCTTAATATCTCTTAACATCACTGGACTCAATTCCCCAATAAAAAGACATAGACTAACAGACTGGATATGTAAATAGCACTCAGCATTTTTCTGTATCCAGGAAATGCACCTCCATGTTAAAGACAAACACTACCTCAGAGTAAAGGTCTGGAAAACAATTTTCCAGGCAAATGGTCCCAAGAAACAGGCAGGAATAGCCATTCTAATATCAGATAAAATCAACTTTCAAGCAAAAGTCATCATAAAGATAAGGAAGGATACTTCATCCTCATCAAAGAAAAAAATCTACCAAGAGAATTCTCAATTCTGAACATCTATGCTCCAAATGAAAGGGCACTCCACATTCATAAAAGAAACTTTACTAAATCTCAAAGTGTATATTGTACCTCACACCATAATAGTGGGAGACTTCAACACCCTACTCTCAGCAATGGACAGATCTTGAAAACACAAACTAAACAGAAACACAGTGAAATTAACAGAAGTTATGGATCAAATGGATTTAACAGATATCTATAGATCATTTCATCCTAAATCAAAAGAATATACGTTCTTCTCAGCACCTCATGGTACCTTCTCCAAAATTGACCTTATAATTGGACACAAAACAAATCTCAACATATATAAGAAGATTGAAATAATCCCATGCCTCCTATAAGATTACTAGGGAATAAGGTTGGTCTTCAATGGCAACAACAACAACAGAAAGCCCACATACACATGGAAGGTGAACAACGTTCTACTGAATGATAATTTGGTCAAGGAATAAAGAAAGAAAGAAATTAAAGGTTTCCTAGAATTTAATGAAAATGAAAGTACAACATACCCAAACTTGTGGGACACAATGAAAGCAGTGTTAAGAGGAATGCTCATGGCTCTGCGTGCCTCCAAAAGGAAACTGGAGAGGGCATATATTAGCAGCTTAATAGCACACCTGAAAGCTCTAAAACAAAAAGAAGCTAATACACTCAAGAGGAGTAGAAGACAAGAAATAATCAAATTCAGGGCTAAAAACAACCAAGTAGAAATAGAAAGAACTATACTGAGAATCAACCAAACCAGGACCTGGTTCTTTGAGAAAATCAACAAGATAGATAAACCCTTAGCAAAACTAAACAAAGAGCACAGAGACAGTATCCAAATTAACAAAATCAGAAATGAAAAGGGGGATATAACAACAGATTCTGAAGACATTCAAAAAATCATCAGATCCTACTACAAAAGCTTATACTCAACCAAACTGGAAAATCTGGATAAAATGGACAATTTTCTAGACAGATACCAAATACAAAAGTTAAGTCAGGATCAGATAAACCATCTAACAGTCCCATAACCCCCAAAGAAATAAAGAAATAAAGCAGTCATTAAAATTCTTCCAACTAAATAAAGCCCAGGACATGATGAGTTTAATGCAGAATTCTGTGGGACCTTCAAAGAAGACCAAATACCAATACTCTTCAAACTATTCCCCAAATGGAAACAGTAGGAACACTACCTAATTCATTCTATGAGGCCACAATTACACTGATACCAAAACTTCACAAAGACCCAACAAAGAAAGGAAACTTCAGACCAATTTCCCTTATGAATATTGATGCAAAATTACTCAATAAAATTCTCGCAAACTGAATCCAAGAACACATCAAAAAGAACATTCATCATGATCAAGTAGGATTCATCCCAGGGATGCAGTGATGGTTCAATATACGGAAATCCATCAATGTAATCCACTACATAAACAAACTCAAAGAAAAAAAACACATGGGCATTTCATTAGATGCTGAAAAAGCATTTGACAAAAGTCAACATGTCTTCAGGATAAAAGTCTTGAAAATATCAGGAATTCAAGGCCCATACCTAAATATAGTAAAAGCAATATACAGCAAATGAGTAGCCAACATCAAACTAAATGGAGAGAAAATTGAAGTATTCTCACTAAAATCTGGGACTATACAAAGCTATCCACTCTCCCTCTATCTATTCAATATAGAACTTGAAATTCTAACTAGAGCAATTAGACAACAAAAGTGGTCAAAGAAATACAATTTGGAAAGGAAGAAACAAAAATATCACTATTTGCAGGTGACAAAATGATATATTTAAGTGACTAGAAAAACATTACCAGAGAACTGCTACAGCAGATAAACAACTTCAGCAAAGTGGCTGGATACAAATTTAACTTAAACAAATTAGTAGCCTTCCTGTACTTGAAGAATAAAAAGGCTAAGAAAGAAATTAGGGGAATGACACCTTTCACAATTGTCACAAACAATATAAAGTGTTTTGTTGTAACCAAACAAGTGAAAGATCTATATATGATAAGAATGTCAAGTCTCTGAAGAAAAAATCAAAGAAGACCTCCGAAGATGGAAAGACCTCCCATGCTCATGGATTGGCTTGATTAATATAGTAAAAGTGGCCATCTTGCTAAAAGCAATCTACAGATTCAATGCAATCCCCATCAACATTCCAACCCAATTTTTCATAGATTTAGAAAGAGAAATTCTCAAATTCATTTGGAACAACAAAAAACCAAGGATAGCAAAAACTATCCTCAACAATAAAAGAACTTCTGGGGGAATCAGCATCCTTGACCTCAAGTTATACTGCAGAGCAGTAGTAATAAATACTGTATGGTATTGGTACAGTGGCAGGCAGGTAGATCAATGGAATAGAATTGAAGACCTAGAAATGAACCTACACACCTTTGGTCACTTTATCTTTAATAAAGGAGCAAAAACAATCCACTGGAAAAAAAGCATTTTCAACAAGTGGTACTGGCTCAACTGGAGGTCAACATGTAGAAGAATGCAACTCTTATTTCCCTGTAAAAAGCTCAACTCCATGTGGATCAAGGATCTCCACATAAAACCAGATATACTGACTCTAATAGATGGGAAAGTGGGGAAAACTCTTGAACACATGGGCACAGGAAAAAAGTTCCTGAACAGAACACCAATGGCTTATGCTCTAAGATCAAGAATCAACAAATGGGGCCTAATAAAACTGCAAAGCTTCTGTAAGGCAAAGGATACTGTCAATAGGACAAAATGGCAACCAACAGATTGGGAAAAAATCTTTACCAATTCTACATCCAATAGAGGGCTAATATCCAATATGCACAAAGAACTCAAGAAGATAGACTCCAAAGAACCAAATAACCCTATTTAAAAAAAAAATGGGGAACAGAACTAAACAGAGAAGTCTCAACTGAGGAAACTCAAATGGCTGAGAAGCCCCTAAAGAAATGGTCAACATCCTTATTCATCAGGGAAATGCAAATCAAAACAAACCTGAGATTACACTTCACATGATTCAGAATGGCTAAGATAAAAAACTCAGGTGATAGCAGATGCTGGAGAGGATGTGGAGTAAGAGGAGCACTCCTCCATTGTTGGTGGGATTGCAAGCTGGTACAACCACTCTGGAAATCAGTTTGGTGGACCGTCAGAAAATTGGACATAATACTACCTGAGGACCCAGCTATACTACTCCTGGGCATATACACAGAAGATGCTGCAACATGTACTAAGGACACATGCTCCACTATGTTCATAGCAGCCATATTATAATAGCCAGAAACTGGAAACAACCCAGATGTCCCTCAACAGAGGAATGGATACATTTACACAGTGGAATACCACTCAGCTATTAAAAACAGTGACTTCATGAAATTTTCAGGCAAATGGATAGAACTTGAAAATATCATCCTGAGTGAGATAACTTAGTCACAAAAGAACAAACACAGCATGTACTCACTGATAAGTGGATATTAGCACAAATGTTTGGAACTCCCATGATTCAATTCACAGCAATGGTTGGACTGAACATGGGGTCACAGATGGAAGAGTTGGAGAAGGGACTGAAGGAACTGAGGGAGTTTGCAACCCATGGGGAGAGAGCAACAGTGTCAAGTGGTCAGGCCCCCTGGTGCTCCCAGAGACTGGACCACCAACCAAAGAATGCATATGGAGGGGCCCATGGTGCTGGCCACATAATTGGCTAAGGAGGGCCTTGTTGACCATTAATGGGAGGAGAGGCCCTTGGGTCTGAGAGTGTTAGATGCCCCAGTATAGGGGAATGTCAGGGAGGGAAGAAAGGAGTGGGTGGGTGGGGGAATAACCTCATAGAGGCAGGGAGATGGGGATGGGATAGGGAGTCTCCAAAGAGGAGACATGGAAAGGGGAAAACATTTGAAATGTAAATAAAGTACTAAATAAAAAAAAGTTGCCTTTGACATGCTGTGTTACCACAGCAATGTAAAAGCAGCAAATATAATCTATAACTGTGGAGAACAATACTCCAAATAGACTCTACATGAGAGCAACTGAAGAATTGCAGAAGCATAAATGTTTTATCCCATTTTGAGTTGTTGCCCAGTGGGGTTCCACAGATGTGGGGCAGTGGTCTGTTGCAGGCAGTCTGGTACTTGATTGAGCACAGGCTTAAAACTCTGGGCAACCCAGCTGAGCAATTAGCAAGGGACTGGAAAATATTTTTGCCAAAGCTCCCCGGAAGGCTTTTGTCAAACAGCTACAACCTCCACAGCCCTCTGCAAGACTGTCTGAGAAGATACATGGCCACTTGTCCCACCCAGAGCTCCAGTGCTGGGATGGACACCTGGGGCTTCTTTCCACCTCACCACGCTTGTTCCAACACATAGACTTAAACATTACAGGTTTTTTGCCATTGTTCTTGATTACTATCTAGAACTTTACAGTAGGATCCTGTTGCTGAGAGTACACCATAAGTTAGTCATCACATCTGGAGAAATGAAGCAGTTCCTCACTTGGAGCTTCAACCCTAATGGCTAGATAGAAGTGATATGCATGATGCTGGAGTCTTACCCAAGTGTTAATCCTATAAGCTATAATGAATTTCCTGGTAAAATATGCCTACTAGTACAGTAGTGGCACAAATGATTGGACCATAACTAATCACTTTTTTTATTAGAATTAAGTCTGCAACATTAAACCAAAGCCATACATTCTACTGTGCTTTGATGTAAAACCTGTGGCTCGAGAGGTTATAGACCTGAGGGAAGAATCTATTACAACTATTCTACTGAAAGGACATAGTATTAAAAAGCATGCTATTGCTTTGTTATTGTATCAATGCATCTTTTATGCCTCACCAGGGAAACTTCCTTTTATCCTAAATTGTAGTTAAAACAGAGACCTATAACTTGTCACCATTCAGAAAATATGAGACTAGAGTGCTTAGTCTTAAATTGGACCTCTATAGTTCACCTTTCTTCTCAAAGCTCAGAAATCACTGTGGAAAAGGGATGTAGAATGATTTTAAGAATGTGAGGTGGTATATGACTATGAGGAAACTATACTTTGACAAAAAGCCAGTTGCATTTATAAGTTCACAATGATTGTGGCAGCATGAAGAAGGCCTGCCCAAGCTCAAACCAGACAAAAATTATAATAGATGGGTTTGAGGATTTATAGGCAATTGGTAGCTCCTGGGAGAGGCAGAGTAATTTTCTTGAAAGGTATGATCCCTGGTAAATCAACCACATTCCAAAACAGTCCCCATATTTAACTGTGTTTAGGCAGCACAAATTGGACTCCATGGATTAAAAAAAACAGACATATAAGTTAGTGGGTGGTAAATGGGGATGCAATCTAGAAGGAGTTGGGGAAGTGGAATGAATATGATCAAAATAGATTGTGAAATATTATCACATGATTAATACAAATATTATTAAAAAGAATAAACATGAACAGTAATTATGTGAGTACAAAGATGCTCGGTGTCATTTTAAATCAGAAAGATGAAAATTAAAACAGTGATAATTCTAGTATTAACTTTTTTGAGGAATCTTCACACTATAACTCTGATTCTACCAGTTTAAATATCCATGAGCAGTGAAGAAAATTATCCTTTTCCCCACAAAAATAAAACAAAACAAAAACACAAAGGCTATTTTTCTTCATGATTTTACAGAGTTCTATGTTATGTGTGTTCTTTCTTTACTTGTATAATATTTTACATTACATACTTCATTCTATATTTATCTCTACATTTTATATATGCATGCCTTGTCTCTTAGTATATTCCTCAAACCTGCTTGGAGACAACTTTTTCTAGGAGTCCCTTTTTTGTATATTTTTAAATATGTTCATGGTATTTTGGGGGATGGATTTGATATTATTTAAAGGTTTCATTTAAATTTAAATAATTTTATAGTTTTCCAGGGTTTACCACTGAGAGAATTCTTGCAATAATTATGACTTGTGACCATTTCTATTTCTACTATTTCTACTAAAAGATTGCAGGGAGTAGGCTACTTAGCCAAAGAACATGTACATTTTTAATTTTAATAGACATTACTAATTTGCTTTTCAGGCACTATAAAACTACCTGCATTTGGTAGCAACCATTTTCTATGCTAGACAACAAATAGTGATTTTAAATTTTTCCTCACACTATATACTAACATCTGGTAGGACAAAAGTACCTCAGAATTTTTGTTTTCCACATTTCTATACCAATTTTTGGTTCACTTATGGATTTAAGAAGAAAAAAAAAACATTGTTATTCTTAAAATTGTATACTTTCAATGACACTTTGAGAGAAAGTATGGTATTTATTTCATGAAATTCTCTAAAGAAATATTTGTAAAATGTCTCTCATTGATGAGTTTTAAAAATTATTACAATATGGTTTGATTGCTGTATTTATAAATCCTTAATATGAACATTGTTTCAAACACAATATTGTTATAGCATGTATTGTTCCCATTTCTATTTCTGAGAATGTCTTGCTCTTTTTAGGATTTGTTATGGATTACAATTATTATCAGCCTCCAGCTTAGCATCATTGAAAAACACATTGCAAAAGCAACATTTACTTTGTTTTAACTGTTGGAATAAGAAACAAAAAACATCCCAGCTGAATCTGTTTTACATTTTATGATGTTATTTTTTTCCATTTTACTTTTGACAACTTTGTTATTTCATTATACTTCCTTTAGAAAAAGTAAAGAAAAAGATTAAATTAAAATAAAAATTATGGAGAATCTCTTCCACAAATATGTTATAGGATTATTTCTATTCCTTTCATCTTTCTGTACATTTACAGAACATTTACATAATGTGACATAAAATGCAGCTCACAATTTCATAGTATCAGGTGACCATTTCTTCAGGAGAAAACTTTATTTTTTACTTCGTTAGTTTGCTGATATAACTTAATTAAAACATGATACGTCTAATTTTTCAAATATTCAGATTGTTTCAAATATTTTGCTATTACAAGTAATATCCATTTTTACACATGATTTTTTGAATGAATCTCTCACTGTATCTTGGAGGGAAATTCATAGAATACTAATGTGTTCTGTGTTTTCAACTTTCTGATTCATTATATCACACCACCCTCCAGAGAGATAGTGCCAGTTTGCAGTCATATGGATGGCCAGTTCCATTTCCATTTCCACCTCATAGACATTTGTCAGCAGACTGAGGAACTGAATATTCTCTCCAGTAGTCACTGCTGTGTATTGAAGAGGAAAAGGGAGACTGATAGGACATTGTGGTTTGTTCACCTTACAAGGTTAAGACTTCCCAGTTTCTGGAGGCCATTTGCATTCCTTCTGTTTGATCAGTCAGTATCTTGGTTAAGTCTCTAACAGTGCACTGTCTTGTATTTCTTAGCAAATTCTCTCTCTTTTTGGGGGGCAAAGTGATGAGCATGTGTTTTCCAATTTTTTTGCTTGCTTTTTAAAGTCAAGCAAATACCAAATAACTAAAAGCAAAACCTCTTCTTGTGATAGGCATGCTGTTTGAATGTCTTAGATGTAAAAGAGAAAACTGGGCCATGTTCTTTAGGTTAGGAAGCATTTTTGACCATTCTATTGATCCTATTTGAAGAATAATAGTGAGGCATAAACGTTTTGGCTTCATCACCACTTTCTTTCAAGGTTTTTAAAACCCTATCACTGACACTGCTTCTTCATGTTCTTTCCACCAATCATAACCAGTTGCCATGCCAATTCTTGACTATCAAATTACAGTCTGAAACCATGATCACTTGGTAACATCTAAATACCAGGTGCTACAGATGAAACAAGAACTTTTATTTGTGACCAAGGTCTACTTCAAAGGTAGCAAAGTTATAGTTTCTTAACTGTTTCTATGGAGATTCCTCCTGTTTGGGAGGAATACATTTCTGTAGCAGTGAATGACTTAAAACACTTTGGCTCCTGTCAGGTCATATGCTCCCTGCCCAAGAGCTCTACATTCATGAATGAGAATGATTCACACACACACACACACACACACACACACACACACACACACATACAGCAGCTAACTTTGATATGCCTTGACTACCTCAATGGTTGGGCACTTCTAAACTTCCCCATGGCTAACAAACACTCCTATTTGGTATTCCTGGCTTAATACCTTCTAAATTTATATTATATTTTTGATGCCCTATTACTTCTGGGCACCCCCACCCCCATAGGGCTGCTTTTCCCTTTCCACCTACATTTCTGGATGATTCCTCTCCTGTAGCTCTTAAATATAATCCCTCTGCCTCTGAGGTATGGAAATTCTCTCCTTTCTCTCTCTCTCTCTCTCTCTCTCTCTCTCTCTCTCTCTCTCTCTCT
>JADRCH010000162.1:5255724-5268749 GCA_019843965.1 Rhynchomys soricoides
TCTCTCTCTCTCTCTCTCTCTCTCTCTCTCTCTCTCTCTCTCTCTCTTGCACATAAAAACCCTGCCTTCATTTTCCTTCCAAGCCATTGGTTGTATAGCTTTAGCATCTGTTATCCAGTATTTATATGTTTATATATGTTTAGACAGCTTAGAACTTGACTGAAGTTCTGACTGGATCCATCTGAAAGTTTGGATGAAGGAATGTCATCTAGAATCACCAGTTATTCCTAAAGTTGTTTTGGAAGCAATTCTCTGGAAACAGCTTCAGCAAGTAGGGGGGCTGGAACAGCAGGTCACTTTAGCATCCCTGAGGATGAATATTGATAGACCTGTACATTATGTAATATATGAATCTCACAACCAAAATAACAGTACTAATATGATATGTGTATGGATTGTGCAAGGTGTACAGATCAGTTGAGGTTGTAATTTTGTTCCTTGTTTGAACAGGTGAAAGACAACTATCTTTTTAGGAGTTAATTTAATCAATAACCAATTGTGGTAAATCTTTATTTCTCCCATATGAAGGATTGCATGTTCAATCTTAAAGATTCCACAACTAACAAGATTTATTTTCTAATTTTAGCTGAAGTTTTGGCTAGAGACATTTTCATGTTTAAGCCACATATTGGGCTATTTACATGTTGAGTAATCAGCAGATCAAGTTACTTTTCCTGTTTGATTTTTTCTTTTCTGTAGCCAAGATCTTCAGGGGTTCTTCTCCTGTCATATCTGATCCATATCACTCTGGAAGGGGTCATTCCTGTCAAAATATATACAGAGCACAAAATGGCATGTTCTTGGTCCAGTAACTGGAAATCATTAAAAGTATAGAATGAATCAGAGGGTCTATAATATAAATACCACAAATCTTATAATCATCTTCATTTTGATAATTGAAACAATTCAAAGTAATTAAAACAATATGAACAAATATTATCTGTTGGGATAATGCTCTTCCAGTATCTCCTGTTTTATTCTTAAATGATTAATTTTTAATAGTGAGATCAAGGTTTACTTTCTATTGTATGAGATAGATTCAGCTGCCTATCCCTGCTTTTTTGACATATAATTTAAGATCAAAAGCTTCAATTATTTATTCATCTAAGTATATCTAAATCCTTCTTTCTATGGAGATTAATATCTCTGTGTGTACATATATCCCCTTCTCTTTATGTAACTTGAATTGATGTAAGTTTCTTTATCTGTCTGAGATAAGTTTTTTACCACTTATTCCCTGCTCTTTTACCTCTAATATAAGATGAAAGGTATCAATTATTTATTCATCTACGTATTTAATTTTAATTAAATTCCCTCACCTGATATAAGCACATTTACCTGATGGTGATTAATGATCACAACAGTACCAGGCTGGATCTCCTCCCTTAAGAGTCTGCAAGGTATAATCTTTATGATATGTGTACATCTCTTTTTCTACAAGGACAGATTTTCAACTGGTAGTTGAATTCTGGATGCATGATTTTATGTCATGCAAGAAAATATAATCAACATTTTCATCTTCTCCCAAATTAAAGCATTACATCACTTGTTAAATGGCATATCCATGTATTTTTCAGTTCTTCTTTCTAAAACTGCTGGAATAATCAAGGCAGTTTCATCAATTATTTTGATCCTTATTGCAGTCCATATTTAACAGTTTCATATGTGTGAAAAATGTGTTGTGAATGCCTCATCTCTAATTTTTCCTGTATCCCCAGGACCACTTTCATCTCCCAACTTTGTGTCTTTTTGTTTTAACCTACTAAGTTCTCTAAATGCAGCCAATACATACCTGCCTACAACAAGATCCCTGGTGCATGGCAGCTAGCTTATCAGCAGTTATGTCTCCAAATAAAATCTGACAGCTGCACTTCCCATTGAGCTGTCAATAACTTCTCAAGTCAGTATCGGACTTTGTGAGTCCCTCCCTACCCATGCTGGATTTTGTGTGTTGTTTTGTTTTGTTTGTTTGTTTGATTGTTTGGTTAGCTTGATCTTGTGTAACTCTTCAACATGTAGTTACATCTACATGAGTTCATATGTGCAAATCTGCTGTTTAACCAGTATATACTGTTTTTCTGCAGATTCCCAATACATCTGGCCCATAGAATGTCTGTCCATTCAGCAATGATCCCCAGGCATCTAACTAAGTCTAAGCACTCCAGAATCTCTTATTTTCTTTTTGTGAATCTGTTTTTAGTCCCTGTATTAATTGTCATATACATATTTCTTGAGAATTAATAGCTGCACCAATTAATGGGTATACAGATAGGTTTGGAGGAGACAGTTTAAGATTATTCCATTCAATAGAACAATAATTGGTTTTCTTCTCAGGTTTGTGACTTACACAGTCACAGGTTGTTAGCACAGTTATCATTACTACTAATAAATATAGTGTTCAATATGTTTTAAATCTAGGCCAAAAGTGGTTTGTTAATCACTTAACATTTTTGCTATTATTGGACTAGTATCCATTTCTTGCTGGTCCTGCTTTTAGTCTCCAGAATTTCCAGCTGAGTAAGTTTGTTGACTCCTTTTATCTTCCTGGAGCATGCATAACACTTTCTAACACTTTAAAAACTGGCTGGTAGTGTTGAAATTTATAGGTCAGTATAAGTTAATTTGACAAAGTCTAATTATTCAAGTATGTGATATTCAACCCTGATCTATTTGTCTTAATTCTGGAGGGTAAACAAGTACAATAGCAACAATTTATAATGTTCTGGAGTCTATGGAACTCCATTGGCCAACAATTTGAAAAGATGACTCCCACCTGTCATTGGTCTTTTTGTTTGATATTTTGTGGCACCTGGGGAAGGAGCTGCCCCTCCACATAAGATAACTTCATTTAACAGTTTAAACTATATATTGAAATATGTATATATTTCATATGTATATGTATGATATGAAGCTTCTAAAATCATAGGATTCTACATTGCTTTTTTTAATGATTTTTCCTAGTAGGTATCCCTATCAAACCCTTCCTGCTACCACACTGCACTCCCTTCTATAACCTGACTTAACCCCTCCTGTCACATCACTCATCTTTTCCCCTTCATTCCACTTTCATTCTACTCTAACCCTTTGGATTTCTCCCATTGGCCCATTTCTAGTTTCCTGATTTCTATAGCCATACCTACTTAAACATATGCATAATAAAGATTCAAAGCTATGATCAAAACTAAGGGTTATTATTTCCAGTGCCATCCATTATATCCACAATGCATAGTTTCAATTTTTGTTTAGGTGAATGTTACATGTGTATAAATACCATATTTTCATTAATGGTTCATCAGCTATTGAACATTCAGGCTCATTATACTTATATTTTTCTGGTTTTTGAATAGGACAGCAGTGAACAGGATAGTGTCTCCATAATACAATACAGAGTCCTTTGGTTATATGACCAGGAATAGTAAGGTTAGATCTTGGGGTAGATCTACATCTTTAGATAGCTCTACAGTAGCACCCATAGTAGATACACCAGCATGTGTGGTGTACATGTTCTCCTTTATTTTCATCAATATCACCATGCCTTGGATGATTCTTAACTACATCTCAAAAGGGAAAGCAGATTACAATAGAGTTTTATCATCTGGAGTTTATATGTTTTTGAAAACTGTTTTACACATAGAAAATTATTTCTGGTTGAAATCTGTGCTTGACATAATAAGTTCAGATGAAGAGGCTTTTGAAGTGAAGTGTAAAACAAGCTTTGGTGAACAGGTGATTAGTTTTATTTAATTGGGTGTTTTAGTTATTTAGATTTTTACCTCCAGAGGACAAACACTTTATGTAGTCTAATCCTAAGATTTATTTATTTTTAAACACAGCATAATAATAAGAAAATGCCTTGGTATGTATGTGTGTGCGCGCATGTGTGTGTGTGTGTGTATGTCTATTTCATTTAATTTTTAAATGTGTTCATGTATATGTATATGTGTGTATGTTCGTGCATGTGTGTTTATGCAGGTTTGAGCACAAATGCAAATATACACATTACTCTAGGTACCAAAGGAGGCAAAAATGAGGTTTTAGACCCCAGTGGCTGGAGGTACATGTGTTTATGAGCAACCTCCACCCAACTTTAGTGCTGGGAACTATACTGAAATTGTCTGTAATAATAGCAATCATTCTTAACCACTCAGTCTCCTTTAGTGTCCTTGGTATGCATAGTCTATATTAAAATTTTTCTTTTGTTAATTTTTGAGGTTGTAGTTTAATTACATCATATCTCCCTTCTGTTTCCTCCAGCCCTAGACCCATCTTTTCATAGACCGCAAACCCTCTCCTTCAAATTCATAACTTCTTTTTACATTGATTGTTATTGTGTGCATAAATGCATTTGTATGTACATGTGTGTATTCCTAAATATAACTTGTTGAGTCCATCATAATGTTACTTCTATATATATTTTAAGTGCTAATGATTTGATAGCAGACAACCATGATGGGCTCTCCCTCAAGTGGACCACCTCTCCCTTCCCAGCTTTCTTCAGTTGCCTATAGTTCTTTGCTAGATCTGAGGCCTGATGAGCTCTTCCCCATCTGCTTTGGCATGACCTTTTGTGTTATCCTTGTTCATCACTCATTTGGGCAGTCACATTGGTGAGACTTTGTGTTTAGAGCTTCTGATGTTATGAGATCGAACAAACTCTCAGTAATATCCCTGAACATGTGACTCATTCATGTCCCTGCTCTGCAATGTTCTCTTAATCTTTGGTGTGGGAATGTACTGTAAATATCTCCACTGGAACTCATCTCCCCAACTTTGCATGTTGAGTGGTTATAAAGACTTTCAATCTCCTGCAGACAAATATGTTACTTACATTCTTAGCATTTTTAGTCACTGTTAACACTAGATGACGATGACATTGTAGTTTGTAAACATAGGCAGTTTCAGTTTCTCCTGGTTTGCTATGGTGTGCATGTACAAACCAGCTTTGCAATGTGTTTTTTTCTACTCTAAGATTGTGTTTTTCTCTGTTTGGTTGAGGGATATTGTGATAGAATAATATCTAAAATGGCTCAATAAACCATATAGCATATTTAAAAGCAAATAGAAACATGCAATCTGGAGTTTGAGTTCATGATTTAATAAAGATAAGAGTATAAAAAGTCAATATTTTTCCAAAGTTTAGATATAATGCAAGCTCTTGAGAGAGGACACTTCATATTGTTATTATTGTGACAGATACTTCCACACATAAGGATAATAAACATGGATGCTCTACAGTTTTGAACATCTAACTTCTTGCCTAATCTGGCATCTAACACATCATTTAGTGTTTAAATCCAGAATCAGAACATCATCCATCATATTACATTGTTGATATCGTTAGAAGCTGGCTGCCAGCCCAAGGAATGTCAAGATAAACCTAGTCATCATCTAGAATGTGTTTTAGCAACAAAAAACCTGGTTCTAGTTTCATACAATATGGTCTAAAAGCAAATTATGGATAGAAAGGTTATAGACAAATACATGTCTATATAACATGTTGACTGATAATATTTGCAGAGGTAAGAAAGGAAACATGGAAGATAAAACTAAAGAAAACTCAGTAAGCCATGGCACAGTCACTCATAAACTAGGCTCAGATTCCAGATGCTGAATAAAATCTCTGTATGACTTACTTTTATCAGTGGTTGAGTACATAGCCACAGCCTTGAAAGTTTGGACAAAAGGCTTCTTGAGAGCCATGACTCAAGGTTTCTAGAAAAAGTCCGTTCTCAAGATTTGAATTTCTTTAATTGTAGGATCTTAGTCTAAGCACGCTGGATGGTTAGGTTCACTCATTTTAAATGTTGAAAGGATCTAGACCCTCCTCTGTCGAATTTAAAAGGCACATATTTTCTGTTGCTTCATCAAGGGAATAGATTTTCCTGCAATCTCTTGAGGTATATACCCAATTAATGTATAGCACTGTGTTCAATGATGCTGTGGGGTGAAAACTCCTTTATTGAATGAAGATGCAGGGAACCTTCAAAGACTTGACTAAGAAAGTATAGTGTTATTATTTATGATTGACATGAGCAAAAAATCCTATTCACTGGGGAGTGTAACTTTAATTTTGCATACTATATAGGTTTTTACTCATACATGAATGAGTGGTTCACCTATATGCATGTCTGTGTACAGTGTGCATGTCTGGTACCCAGAGGCCAGAAGAAAACACTGATCTCCTGGAACTAGGAATACAGAGCATTGCCTCTTTAATCTTCATTCCTTCTGTCTCAGGATTACATTCTTCCTTGGTTTCCCAATAGCTATTTGCATTATTGCTCACCTTCATCTTATTTCTTATTCTACTCCAAGCTCCTTCAATCAGTTTTATGTTTTCCCTTACTACTTAAATTGTACTTTCCCAAGTGTGCTTTATTTATTCCTATGGTAAAATACATAACTAATGCAGCATCAGAGTAGAAGGATTTATTTGTGGTCGCAGTTTCATGAAGTCATAGTCCTCATTGGTGTTTAAGGAAAAGAAGAGTATCTTCATTTACTGCTAAGTGGTACTACACAGTGGTAGTTTGTTCACATGGTAGTAGACTGGGAAGCAGAGGTTAGGCCTAAAACTAGTGCTGGATACAACTAGAGTGGGTCCAGCCTTAAGTTTCAAATCTTAAAGCCCCCACAGCCTCCCAAACAGTGCTACAGCTATCAAGTATGGGGCTAAGTACCTATACCATGAGCCTAAGTAGAAGTATCTAAGTCCAAAATATGGCTCCAGTCTCCTTAACCTTACTTTTGAGTGCACACTCAGTCTCCTCATGATTCTACTCCATGTCATCGCATCAACAACACCTCTGATAATTCCTATTTTTAATTAACAGCGAAATTATACTGAAGCTGTCAAGAGACACATATTCATGTCTTCCTCAGTACCAACATTTATATCTAATATCAAAACTAGTATAACTGTCCTCTGAGAAGCCCCGCCCAGCAGCTGCCCAAAACCCAAAGACAAACATTAGTCTGAGCTCTGAAAGTCTTGCGGAAGAGAAGAGTTGGGGGAAGGATTGAGGAATCCAGAGGGGAAAAGGACTCCCCTAGAAGACCAACAGAGTCAACTAACCAGGTGTTTGAGAGTTCCCTGAGACTGAATCACCAACAAACGAGTATACATGGACTGGACACAGGCTTCCCGAATATATGTAACAGATGTGCAATTTGGTCTTCACGGGGGTCCTGCAACAACTGATGTGGGATTCTGTTGCTTGCCTGTGGGTCTTGTTTCTCTAATTAGATCTTGTCTACCCTCAGTGGGAAAGGATATGCCTAGCTTTGGAATGAATTGACGTGCCAGAATGGGTTGGTACCTAGGTACCCTCCCCCTTCTCGGAGGAGATGTGGAATGGGACTGTGTGTGGTGGGACTGGGAGGTGAGAGGGGCTGTGATCAAGATATAAAGTGATTAAATAAATAAGGTTATAAAGAAAATCTCACTTTATAAAACTGTCAAATATTTTACCAAAAAATTTTGTTTTCTTTGTTTTTGCAATGAGAGCTCTTCACCCTTTCAGACTTAATTAAAAGACTACAGAGTTATCATTTACTTAGAGACACGGTGGGATGAAATTCTTTGCAGATCACATATGTGATTTAAAAAATACTTAAAATGTATCAAGACTTAAAATTCAAAAAAGAAAACATAATTTGTAAAATTTAACTGATCTGAATGGAAATAAGCATTCAAGAAATACCAATGTACACTTTTTAAATAGCTAAAATAGTTGTAGACACACAAGATATAAACATAAAGAAAACTCAAATCATTGATGTAGTAAAGAGGAATAGCAACAGGCATTATCAAGCCCTGCTCATGAGAACATGAATAGGAATATTCACTTTGGAAAATATAATAAAAAGGATGTTGTTGCTGTACAGTTCAACAATTGTATTCTTAAATGTTTATGCATAGGCTCAGAACTTACACATTCATAGCTATCAACATTTGGAATACATTAAGATGTTCTCTGTGGGTTCAGTAACCATCAAAACACAGTGTTGTGTTCATTCATTAAGCAACAAGTTGTTCAAAACCTATAGAACGTTAGACCACTAAGTGCCCAACACCATTTGATACTTCTCCACCCCAATATCTATACCTAAGGTTCACAGAACGTTGTAGGGGAGGAGTTGGAGCTGTTTTACAGCCAGGAACTGGGACCTCTGCTGAGATATAGTACCATCTATATCTACAGACAAGCTGTAGCTATGAATTTCAACAAATGGGTTGCCTAAAAAGACTATCTTAACTACATCACTGGTTGATGTGTCAGTGTGTTTGGGAGAATCTCACAGGACATCAACCTTAGATAACAAACAATAGTAAGAAGAAGAAGTAATGACTTTGCTTTTGATTAAAGACATTTTTATTAAATATGATTCATTCATTTTCATTATAAGTGCAACAAATTTTCTTATGTACATGAAAATTTACAAGTATATGTAAATATATGTGCATTATCACCAGTGTTTGGTGTTTTAACAATATAATTTTAATTAAAAATTGTTTTATGTGTATAAGTGCTTTGCCATCATGAGTCGTTGTCTGCATTTAAAACTGTGTACTTTATGCATACAGTACCTATAGAGACTAGAAGAGGGCATTAGATTCTCAGAGATTCAATGAAAGTTATTACCTTTCATGCAGGTTGTAGGAACTGAAGTCTTCTATGTGAGTACTAAGTATTCCTAACTCTTTAACCAACTCCTCAGCCAAATTTTCTATAACCTTATTGATTAATATTATCAATTATCCATATATATATATATATATATATATATATAAAACATTAAGATTTTTTAGTTTTATTTTTTACAGCAGAGAAATATATTATTAAGAATTGAAAATGGAGCTCTACATTAAAACTAAGGGCTGCCATACAGTAAAAAAAATGGTGTTTTTACATAGGTATAATTAAAATTATTAGTAAAGTGAATCATAAGTAATTAATCTATAACTTTTATATCTACAAATATTATATGATATGTCATGAAAGTGCATTGGTGTTTGGTAATAATAGTATTTTCATTTTCAAAAAAAAAAATCCCATATTAATTTAAATATACCCTTTTTGTTGTTGTTGGATGTTTTCTTTATTTACATTTCAAATGTTATCCTCTTTCCGGGTTTCCCCCTCCTACCAGAAACCCCCTATCCCATTCCCCACACCCCTGCTTCAATGAGGGTGTTCCTCCAACCTCCCACCCACTCCTGCCTCCCCACCCTCGATTTCCCCTACACTGGGGCATCTATAAAGCCTTGATAGAACCAAGAACCTCTTTCCCATTGATGCCTGATAAAGAAATCCTATGCTAATATGCCACTAGAGCCAAGGGTCCCTCCATGTGTACTTCTTGGTTGGTGGCTTAGTCCCTGGGAGCTCTGGGGATTCTGGTCTGTTGATACTGTTGTTCTTCCTATGGGGTATCAAACCCCTTCATCACCTTCAGTACTTTCTCTAACTCCTCCACTGGGGAACCTGCACTGCAAGCATCCACCTCTGCAAGTGTAAGGCTCTGCCAGAGCCTTATCAGATCGTCAGCGATATCAGACGATCCTCAGGTGGGGCAATCTCTGGATGGCCTTTCCATTAGTCTCTGCTGTATGCTTTGTCTCCAAATTTGCTCCTGTGAATATTTTGTTCTCCTTTCTAAGAAGGACCGAAGCACCCACACTTTTGTCTTCTTTCTTGAGTTTCATGTGGTCTGTAAATTGTATCTTGGGTATTTGGAGCTTTTGGTCTAATATCCACTTATTTGTGAGTGCATACCGTGTACGTTCTTTTGTGATTGGGTTACCTCACTCAGGATGATATCAAAAAAACAAAAAACAAAAACCAAAAAAAACCCTAAGATTCCACCTCATACCAGTCAGAATGGCTAAGATCAAAAACTTAGGTGACAACAGATGCTGGTCAGGATGTGGAGAAAGTGGAACCCTCCTCCATTGTTGGTGGGATTGCAAGCTGGTACAACCACTCTAGAAATCAGTCTGGTGGTTCCTCAGAAAATTGGGCATAATATTGCCTGAGGACCCAGCTATACCACTTCTGGGCATATACCCAAAAGATTCTTAAACATATAACAAGTATATGTGCTCCATTATGTTCATTGCAGCCTTATTTATAATAACCAGAAACTGGAAAGAACCCAAATGTCCTTCAACAGAAGAATGAATAAAGAACGTGTGGTACATTTACACAATGGAATACTACTCAGCTATTTAAAACAATGACTTCATGAAATCCTTTTTTTTTTCTTTAGAGATTGATGAAGCTTATGTTCATAAATCGTTCCTGTCTGTCTTTCATCCATACTGTTTCTTGTTGGTCATAATGATATTTTATGTGTGTCTGAGGCTTAATTGTACACACATGTACACAATCATCAGTAATAATGGAAGGAAAAAATTTGTTGTTTAGGTTCTGATTTTGATGATCATGTTTCATGTGTTTTATTTTGATAATATTTTCAATTTTACACGTAAATATATAAATATATCATAAAATAATTCCAGCTACTTTAACCTCATAGGGAAAGGCCATTAAATTTTATTGTATGTGCTTCTTTTAATACATTAAGGATATGGCAATTCTACTATTAACATCCAATAATATGCAAGTACTTATTGTCATATGATTACATTTAGCAGTTCCTATATTAATTAATGATACTTTCTACTTGATTAAAAAGTAACTTTATATTTTTATTTTTTGTATTTATTTTTAATTTTTATGTGAGTGTGCTAGTGTTTCTTCTATATGAGTATGTTGAATTCTGGAAATTTCCACACCAAACATACATGCATCAATCTCAGTTAAGCAATAGTTGTTTATTGAATGCAGACCATAATACTGGACATCCGGGATCATAAGAAACAAAAGCCTAATTGTGGTACTATATGCTCTCAGTGTCAACGTTTTACAGGAAGATCCAGGTTCAAATTTTAAAGGGAAAGGAGTGGAGCAATTGTATTACTAAGCAAATTATTATCAGACATTCTTTAATCTAATTGATCCTGAGTAAGGCAGATGAGTAGTGAAGAGGAGAATTTCAAAACATTGAGATAACAGAATATGATTATTGTGATCTTAACTTTTGGGTTTATTAGTAGTATTATTCATTGTCAGCCACACAAACTACAGTGATCTCATACATAGGTGCAGGAAGGGCTGCAGTTGGTCAGCTCTAACTCAAGATATTTTAGACATAACAATTCATATTGACCTTTGATTTGAAGGGTCTAACATAAATTTGTGGAATTTCTTAAGATTAGAAAACCTCATATAGAATATTCTGAACATACAGAAAAAAGGGGGGTATGTGGTCAGCATGTCCTTGAGCCACATCACTTCTCTGTGTCAATAACTGGCAGACATGTTACAGCAACAGTATGAAATAGCTGGCAAGCGTGGAACAAAATGACTACAACTATTCTGGAGACTTATATGACTCAGATCATATAAGTATGTATGTATGTATGTATGTATGTATGTATGTATGTATATATGGATGTGTGTACACAATGCTCAGATCTGGTGCCTGCAGGAGTTAGAAGAGAGCGTCATATTCCCTGTAACCAGCATTATTCAGTTGCAAATTACTAAGTGGTTGCTGTGAATGGAACCTAGGTCAGGAGCAAAAGCACCAAATGCTCATAACATTTGTTAATCTCTCAAGTCTGAAAATTGGAAGTTTTAGTAAACACATAGTAATTTTATATAATTTAGGGTCCTGACTGACATGAACAACTATATACAATATATAATTAGTAATACAGTCATTGGCCTATTACGGCAACTATTTAACATTATTTTAATTAAATACATTCAATATTCCCTCTATTATCTGTTTTAAATTGTTTAATTTTGTCAGCAATTGTGATCATACCATATTGTATTAAAAAACTTATACTGTTTCACCCCTCCCCACAGTTCCTTTTCACTTTCCCGGCTTCTTCAGGAATTCCAGGATATGTACTTACATCTGAAGATTTGAAGCCTGGAACTTCAGATGAGAAAGAACATGTGATGTTTATCCTTTTGTGTCTATGTTGCATCACTTAATATGATCTTTTCTAGTTTTATTGATTTTGCTGTGGATTTAATGGTTTCATTTTTCTTTATAACTGAACAGTACTGCACAGTACATGTGTACCATGTTTTTAGGAAGGACAACAATATTCATGCCATGGTGCATGTGTGTGATGGGATGTGGAGAAGTCCACAAGTCCTCAAACCTAGACAAAGAACTACAGATGAATAATAAATGCTGAGACCAAAGAAATAATCATTCCAAGGTAAGAGCATACCAATTTATCAACCTGGAAAATATGCATACAATGTATATAAGCAATGTTATACAGACTGAGTAGTTTCATTTAAATTATATGCATATATAATAGTGTATATGCAAACACACACACCAAAGAGAAACAATTAAAGATAAGAGACTATTAATTGGAAGTGGCAAGGACAGGACAGCACATCAAAGTGTTTGGATGGAGGAAAGGGAAAATGATGTTATTATATTGTAATCACAGAAACTAAATATAAAATACTAAGAGAAAAGTTCGAGTTATTTTACTTGTGAGCCAAAGGAAAATACTGACAGTAACATTGTCAGAACTTCTGATCTTAAAAATTGATCAAGGGGCTATGAGTTGTCTCAGTGGATAATGGAACTTGCTGGAAACCCTGAGTTCCCTTGGGTCCATATTGTGGAAAGAGAGAACCAAGTCCTTCAAATTTTTCTCAGACCTACACATTTGCACTGCAGATTTCACACACACACACACACACACACACACACACACACACACACATCCACACACTCCACACATCTAATAACATTTTTTTCAAAATATATAGTGTACAGAATTTATTACTTAAAAGCTTCTAAGATTTTTAGCAAAGCCAGGGCCCTCTTTTCAGTAATAATGTACACAATCTAAATTTATTACTCTAAGGATCTTGTGCCATGAAACCAGATTTGTAGAGCTCTCATAGCTTGCTTTC